>JALGBA010000588.1:1082500-1190376 GCA_023970755.1 Azemiops feae
ATGAAGGAAACAACGAACAATGTGTGCAGACTGCGAGACGACTATTTCCTGTGCCCCCGCACACGCGCTGAAGAAACTACACGCTCCACGGGTAGCTCAGGGACATGGAGACAGACTAATACGAATGGGACCATGGGGATGGGAGGGGGAGGAGAGAAACAAGAACGATTTGACACCCGATCCCCCAGCACGAAACGGGAGGAGCAGGAGCGATTGGACACTTGACCCCCTAACACCAACACACATGCCCTAAGAACAACGGCAACTGTGCACCCGACGCCGAGGAGCGGACCGATGACTAGGTCGAGAGCCCGGGCGCAGAAACAGCCAGTCATATAAGAACGGACTCCCAAATTTTACATTATATGCTCTGATGATGTCGGCAGTGTGGCCAACAAAAGTTCAGCTTTGTAAACTAAACAATCTTTGTTTTAAGATTTTTATCCCGATGATCATTTTTATTTATTTGCTTTATGACATATATATATATATGTGTGTATATATATATATATGTGTGTGTGTGTATGTGTGTGTGTATGTGTGTGTACACACAGAGACATATCCACACATACATTTTAGTGGTCATTTAATGACAATTGGGAGTGGCAACTTAGTCTTTAAATGAAGCACTTAATAATTGAAATTCTGGCTGTGTTTACAGCCTTCTTAAACTTTCCTTTGTTTTACAGATCTGCAAAAGTGGTAAATGCAAGCATTGGTCATAAAATTACTTTTTCATTACTGAACAGTTTGCTAAATGTAGGGCTTCAGTGTTTAGTAATCATGGTCCTAAGGACAGATTTCTTGACATTTTGCTAGAAGCTATGGCTGGCATATTCAGATGCAAGTGGTCTGCTTCTCAACTGTGGACAACTGAGCAGGAACTGATTGGGCTCCTGTCTTTATAGCTAGATCAGCTGACTTCTGATTGGCTTTAGGCCGATTGGCTGGTTTCAGATTGGTGCAGGTTGGTGAGATATTGCGCAAAGTAAATATGAACAAGGTATCTCCAAAGTATATATTTCACAAATAGATCTCAGTGGCCTACAGGAAATTATTCTGAGGTATCACTTCCTAAAACAAAGCTACTGAATGTAGAAATGTTGAAATGTAGATTCTATACTTCCATGGTACAGGTCTAAACCTAGATTTGTACTAAGCTTTTGTCATATTCGTTTCTCTTATTTCACAAGCATCACCCTAAGACTCTCTGCTCCCCCCCCCACACTCACTCTCACTCACTTTACAATAGGAGAACTTCAAACACTTGGAAGCAGAAGCAAACTCTCTTCAGTATATTCACCTTTACCAGTCCTAAATTAAAACATAATCACTCATTGGTAAGGAAGTTAATTTTAAAACTAGTTTTGTTACTGTTTCTGGTTTGCACTTTTCCTATTTCATTTTTTTTTTTTTTGCAAATTAAAGAGGAGGAAGCCTACATTTGTACTTGTACTCATTTCTCTTTAATATTTGGATAGGATGCTATTTGCAAAAAGATAGACTCCCCCCTGACATCAGTGGCATTAATTTTAAATTGTAATTATTTCAAGTGATCTATTTGTAAGAAAGGTCCTTTCCCCATTGCTGAGGTACAGTGATATCTGCCACCCTTGAGTTGGAAAAAGAATTCTTCTCTCACTATTTTATTTCTCACTATTCTCTCACCCTATTTTGCTTCCTCTGAACCTGTTCTATCTCTCTGTTCTATTTCTCTGGTGCACTTATATGTGCAGTGTAAGATAAGCAAAGCAATTGATTGATAACCTCTGGTTTTCCTCTTGTCTCTTTTTTTCCCCATCATCAGGCACTCACCAATTGTGCTGTGGCAAAGGGACAGGTGTGGTTGTAAGACTGCATCATCAGTGGCCTATTTGTTGTCCCTGTGCTCTGCCAACCATTCTGTCATAACCTGAACCGAACAAGTTTTTCATTTAAACTTAGCGAGAGATTGTCATGTTATCTCTGTACTAACAAAAGTTGGAGGTCACTTTTCTTACATATTTGCCTTATGAAAATATCGAATCACTTTTTAAACATGTCCTCTTACTCCTTTCTTTATTCCGTGATGTCTTTGTGTTTTAATCTTTGCTTTTCAAAATTTAATGAAGACATTTTAAAAAGGATTAGAATCATAAAAGGAACAGAATTACAACCAGCACTTTTATTTAAGCTTCCCCTTCCTTGCTTTCATTCTGTCACATAGGTTACAAATTCTGATTTTCACATTCTTTAGTGGTCTGTTTATGAAGCAATGGATGGAGGGGAACCCATTATTTTACTGTTAATTATTTCAAACTTTCAGTAAACTGGCAAAAACAATACAGTTAAATTATTGATAATACTGCCTGAAGAGCTGCGTTTTAGTTCAGATATGTTTGTTGACCTATCAAATTAATGTAGATAATAATGTACTTCAGTAGCTACAGACCACTTTATCAAATTAACTAATGACAAGATGCTTGTTAAAAAAAAGAATGTGCTGTAATGTTGGATTACTATTCAACATTCAAATCTGCATTACATTCCTGCAATGGAGTGCACACAGTGAACTCTTATCTTTGCTCAGTCTTGATTTAGCAAAAGATTTTGTTTGTTTTTTTCACTCCCAGTGGATCCATAAAGGGACCAACACTAGCAGAAACAATATCTAGTTGAATAAAATGCAAAGAAGGTAATCGTTTTTCCAGATTTGCATCATCAAATGATTTATAAGCAGAAATTATTAAGTAAAGTTTATTTGGCAGCTAAACAAAATGTTTAGCTTTTTAATCTAGAAGCTGAAGACAAATTTATTGTTTGGGTTAATGTGAAGCAAATAGAGCAGTTTTCAATATTTTTTCCCATATTTTTCAAAAGGAAATGGGCCACTTTGTATTTTTACTATATCTGATCCAAAAATCATAAAGTCATAACTTTTTGCAGTTTCTTTTCAGTTTTTGTTTTTCATTTTGGGGACGTATATATATTGACTATAGATCCTTGACTTACATCCTTGACTTACAACAGTTCATTTAGTGACCATTCAAAGTTACAATAGTACTGTACTGAAAAAAGTGACTTATAACCATTTTTCACACTTGTTTTTCTTGACCTACAGAAATATATAGTGTTTTTTCTTTTCATTTATATTATCTTCATCATCTTGTAGAATGTAGATATCTTGTAAAGAGAAGACAAATTTGGCAATTTAAAATCTGAAGAGTGTTTTTTTAAAACAATACACTTTATACTTCTAATGAGAAGTCTTCTTCTTCTTCTTCTTCTTCTTCTTCTTCTTCTTCTTCTTCTTCTTCTTCTTCTTCTTCTTCTTCTTCTTCTTCTTCTTCTTCTTCTTCTTCTTCTTCTTCTTCTTCTTCTTCTTCTTCTTCTTCTTCTTCTTCTTCTTCTTCTTCTTCTTCTTCTTTTCTGCCTAGAAAAAAAGTTGTCAAGAATGTATTAGTGAAAAGTCAAAATATAATAGACTTGACAGTACCTTTGTCTTAGCTTTGGATCAAATAATATGGAGATTTATTCAAGATCACAAATACAATCTCAACTAATTTTAATTTATGTACATGGGAACTCCTAAAGCACATATGTATCTATATCTATATCCATCTATATCTATATATCTATATCATCTATGTCTATATCTGTTTCATAGGAAAAGAAGGCAAATAATCCAAACAGGACATTTGAGTACATAATACAAAATGGAAAGGTTTTGAAATGTGCATTATATTTGTATTCCTTTAATCATTTTTCTTTTTTTATTGTATCTTTTTTCTGCTTTTTTGTTAACTAAAGCTATAAACTACACACACACACACACACACACACACACGTACACCCAAAGCAGCAGAACCTGTATAGAGGTTGGAACCTTTTCTACATTGGCTTCATATTACTGGAACATATTATCAATAGAAATTAATCAAACTTCAGCTATAACTCTCGCTGAACTGTAAACTACTTCTAAAAGGAGTGATTTAATTTTTTTAATTTTTTCTATTAAGATTCATTTTTATTAGACTGCAGTGGTTTTCAGCTTTCTATCCAACAGGATCATTGATAGTTGGAGATAATAGAATTGCAGAATAAATTTTGAAAAAGAGAAAGCTGCATTAAAGTATTTATAGATTGCTGCTCAGCCAAAATGGGGAACAGAAAAGCTTTTTACAAAATGAAGACTTTTATTTTTCAGATGATTTCTTTTGCGAGGGGATTGTTGTGAAAATATCTAGAAATTATTTAGTCTATCAGTCTTCGATTACTACCGTAAGAATCCCCCCCCTCTTTTTAATGGATTTCATTATCGTTAGTGACATGAGTGACTGGATTTAAATAGTTTTATAGTATGATGTCATAAACTGATGTCATCTTAAAGAGAATTAGGCAGAGATGGAGGTCATCATTATTGGTGGTAGCAGAGATGATCAGCTGGTTGGAAAAATAATACACTAAAGAGACTGCAGTACTATTTTCTGGATCAAAATTGAGTGATAAAAACATTTAATGCAGCACTAAACAATCTTACTGTCTGAATGTCATTCTACATGTTTCTCTGCCTACGTTTCAGCAGTTGTGTTTCTGTGCTTATCACAGGCATGATTTAAAACTGAAGTATGAATTTATGTTTATGGGTAGAATTGTCTCCAGGAATGTAACTGCCAAAGGGCAAAATGAAAAATATACAACAAGCATCAGAAGTGTGCTCAATAAACATTTTGTTGCTGGGGGCAACCATCTGAACTAACTGCATAGAAAAGACAGCTCCAATTATGACCTTTCCTCAGACAAGTGCTAGCTGGCATTAGCATAGTAATATGATCGTTTAAACAGGGGAGTTGTTGTAATGCGGATTATTTAAAAATGAATGTGAAAAATTGTACATAACCTGAAAAATGTGGCTATTATAACAACTGAAGTGGAAAAGCTCACTTCCCCCCCCCTTACTATATATTATTAACTCACTAGTTAATATATTATTAACTAACAGTATACAGTACAACACAAGACTGGATTGTAGACAGGGTATAGGCAAAATATTTTAATTATTTATTAAATGTATTTACGCATATCTCACGTGCAGCTACTCTTGGTGGATAGATAGATAGATAGATAGACAGACAGACAGGCAGGCAGGCAGGCAGGCAGGCAGGCAGGCAGGGAGATTATAAGGAAAATTTATTTTGTATTGGATGAGATAAGGGTAACTGCAGTCTCCCTTTCCCTTGAAGAACTTGGGGTTCATGATTTATAAAGCCAATAATGATGATTAGCAACACAATGTAAAATGACACAAAATGACTGAAATCCCTTTCAGCTTCCATTGGGCTGACTCTACAAATGAGTGCATTTGAAAGACAGCATCTCAAAACAGAAGTCATTATGGGCTGTTTCTAAGAGAAAAGAAGTAAAAGGATTGATTTTGACATATCATTGTTCTAGAGCCAATTTAATGGCAAAGACTGAAAAAATTCCTCTAGTGCAGGGGTGTCAAACTTGCAACGTCACATGATGTGTCACAATGTATTGCAACTTTGTTTCCATTGCCAGCAATGGGGTGGGCGCGGTTTCGGCATGACGCATCCAGCCCGCAGGCTGGCAGTTTGACATCCCTGCTCCCAGTGTAAGTCAAGCTAAATATTGACTTAAGTTCTCACCTGCAGTATTACTGTACATTATCAGCTGTTGCTAATAAAGCATAACATTTACCTTCTTACTACCTCAGATATTTGAAACAGAAGACCTGCTCAATCTTGTGACCATCTATCCTCCAGGAATAGTTCTTGGGCCTTTTGGCAAATGTCATAATTTGGGTTTTCTGATAATTGAGTACTAGCTGGTCTTCCCTGCAATACTGTGCTAGTGCTCTTAATGATCTTTTAAGGCCAATAGATGTTCTTGAAAGTATTGCTGCATTGTCTGCATAAAGAAAAACAAAGATATGTCTTCCAGCAAGATTCAGTGAGGGGGTGAAAGATTTTGTTGAGGAGATAGCCCATCATGGAGTTGATATAAAAACTAAATATGAATGGGCTAATATGCATTCTTGCTTGCCATCCTTTTTAGTTCTGATGGCATCAGTTGGATTGCCTTTTGGATTATATCTTAATTTGGTTTGAGGTCCCTTCATGAAGCATGCATATTAAATAAAGTAAATGTTGATCAGTCAAGGAGGCCTCCAGTTTTTTCCACAATGTACTCAGGATATAGAATCAAATGCTGCTTTAAAATATCTAAGCATATAGGGAGGCTGTGACACAGATTTCTTAGCATATTGTTTCCCCAATATAGTTTCCTATAGTGGTGTAAGCATTCGCTTTCCATTTCCAAAATATATCATTTTGCATGTGAAATTTCACTCTGTATATTTAAAACCCCATTTCTGAAACCCATACAGGTTATTTCATTTTGCTTCCCTAAATAACTATATCTGAATTGGGGGGTTAGAGAACTGTGGACCACAAAGACATCAGCAAGAGATGCAATATGCTGCAGACTTCACTGTTGCAGATGTGCAAAAGTTGTCGCCTTTGAAGATTAACACGAAGAATTATCTCTTGCTTGGAAGAACTCTTCCTGGTGATTGAGTCCCTTTTGTGACATCTACATAGGAAAGTTTTCTCTTCCTTTTCATGTTCTGATATGTTTTCCCGCAATTTCATTTGTATCCAGTTTTGATGCTTCTATTTCAATTATCCCCAATTTCCCCCTTTCTTTCTCTTTTCCAGAAGGAAGAATATTCCTATTATCCTTCAACAACCTTAGTTCTTTCAGAACTTCAGTCTTTTTGGCTTCACCACTGTAATTCTAAACTGACTTCTTAAATCTTTCTTGCAAACTGTTCCTATTTTCACCTACTATTTGTTATGCTGTCATATTGCATTTCTGCCCGCGTCTATTCATTTTCCTCATTAGAACTAATTGAAATTGTATTGACTTTCAAGGCCACCACTCATCAGGAGCTATTTTCCCATTAGCTTTTTATGTATTGAAATCCTTGCTATAATGCCTTTGAATTTTTAAATCCCTCTTCCCCTCTTAACCATTTTCTCCCCAATTTCTAAAATACATGTTAGATTATGCTCATTATTAATTTTCTCTAAAATAAACAAATCCAGTATTATGGAGTTTTAGCATTAACTAAACTAGTTTTAGCATTAATTTCATTTCAAATAAAATAACTCCAGCATTTTCCCACAATGCTCCTATTATTTCTACTTCATAAAATAAATCTGCTCATAGTAAGTTAAGCGTAAATAATCTATTTGTGCTATACTTCAGAAATTAGACAGCTAGGCTAGTCAAATGCTTTTTGAAAAACCTGTCCTTGTCAATATTAATGACTTTCTGAAGAATCTAAAGATAACAACAACAACAACAACAACGATGATGATGATAACGATGATGATGGAAGGGACCTTGGAGGTCTTCTAGTCCAACCCCCTGCTCATACAGGAAACCCCATACCATTTCAGACAAATGGTTGTCCAGTTTCTTCTTAAAAACTTCCAGTGTTGGAGCATTCACAACTTCTGGAGGCAGGTTGTTCCACTGATTAATTGTTCTAACTGTCAGGGAATTTTTCCTTAGTTCTAGGTTGCTTCTCTCTTTGATTAGTTTCCATCCATTGCTTCTTGTCCTGCCTTGAGGTGCTTTGGAGAATAGCTTGACTCCCTCTTCTTTGTGGCAACCCCTGAGATATTGGAACACTGCTATCATGTCACTCTTAGTCCTTCTCTTCATTAAGCTAGACATACCCAATTCCAGCAACCGTTCATTATATAGTTTGCTTTTGAAGTGGCATTCATGTCTTCCCCTTGGTTTGGTCGATGATAGTAGAGTCTGACATATATATTATTTTTATTTCTCCATTTATTTTAATTAAGGTGCTCTCTACATTTCTTTCAACCGATCATTGTCACATTGGTCTTGTCCCTCTGTTTAAATATTTTCCTTAAGGTGAGTTGCTTTCTTTGCTAGCTCTTCTTTTTATGTTTTCTTTTTTTATCTCTTCTTACATAAAAGCTTTGCATCTTTGCCCCAGTCCTCTTACTTCATACCAATCCTTCAAGCAACTGAACCAATTTGCACTTGCTACAAATATGCTAGGTTGTTTTGAAACAGAAATGCAAATGAACCTGTAAGAATTGGAATTAATGAGTGTAGAATAATGTCAATTCATTTTCATTTCTGTTTCTTAAGATATAACCTTTAAAAAGGCTTTGCTTATTGTTCGTTTCTCAAACTGATAACTTATAAATAGATATATGTTACTGATGTAGAGGAAAACTTTCCTAGGGACTATTCCTTAAACTCCACCTATGAAATACTATGCTCATTTCCTGATTGTAAAAAAAATCATTTTCTTCTGGGAAACTGGCTACCTTATATTTTTTCTACAGTCTCTGGAAAAACCTCATTGACTTAGTAGGAAATTATCTATTTTCTTAATTAAATGCCATTTAAACAGACATCCTGACATCAAAGACAGTGGAACATGCTGAGAGAATTTCCTTTTCCAAAATGTGACTCAAGCTTCATTTACATTAGTTAGTATGTAGCTGTCAAAGATCGTTTTATTTAATTTTTTTCAAATTAAAGCCATAGTTGCATTTTGACAAAACCTGTTAACCAGAAACAGCTTTTTAAAAAAAAAAAAAAAAATTATCGGTTTCTCCCTTCCAACCATTAATGTGCATCAACTTCACTATTAAAACCATGAAATAAGCAAGGAGTGATTGGAATTATTCAAAGTATTTTCATTCTAAACGATACATTCGCAATGGCATCCACAGGAGGAGGAAAGGGGAGGGCAGACTGACAAAGTAGTGATAATTCAATGTAAACCCTGTTCCTTTCAGAGATATTTAGAATGTAACACTTTGAATGCAAAAAGCCGAAAGAACACTTTAGAACTGAAGTTTGGCTTTAGGGAAAAGTGTGACTGGCAGATCTGAAGAGTGTTTGTTGTTTTAGGCTTTTGATTTCTTTAGCCCACCTGGACCATCGAATGGGGAGCAGCGTTTGCTTAAGAAATATTGGTTGCAGTAAACATTGGGAAAGTGAAGAAAATTTGAAGAATAAGTAAACCACGAAAAGGATTTCTAAATAAAGAATTTAAAGAATGTGATCTTGAGAGTGTTGAACAGCTGGGTGAAAAGGAAAGGGGGAAAGTAAATTCCAAGCTTATATATACTTATTTCAAAGGGATTTGAATAAAAGTGTGATGTGGATTTTTTTCAGAGATAAAAATATCTTCCCGATTAAAAAGAAGGGGCTAACATTCCTTGTCCCGAGGATTCCATTGGATCAGTGCAGAGAGTAGATAGTGAGGAGAGATGGCATAGATATATGTCAGAAAATAATTTTTAAAAATTATAAAAAGATTGACCATAGCACTAACATCCTTGATCCCTTTTCATCTTCTTTCCTAATGGGGTCTTTTTGCAGTAATGTGCATTGTAGTTTTTGATAAATTTCCCTTTAATTTTATTTTAGAAATCCCATTTGCTTATCCAAGTGAAAATTTCAAAGATTTGACATTTCTAGTTCAAGCTATGTTTAATATGAGGTATGTGTGCCAGTTTTTGACTCCTGGTGGCTTCCTGGACTAGTCTCTGAAGTTTTGTTGGCAAGATTTTTTGGGAAGTGATTTGCCATTGTCTCTTTTTCAAGGCTAAGAGAGATTGTCTGGCCAAGATTATCCAGCTGGCTTTTTGTTTAAGGTGCAACTAGAATTCCCAGTTTCCTGGTTTATAGCTGATGCTTCAACATCTACAAAAAACTCTCTCTCTTCTTATCTGAAAAGAAAAGAAAAATTATCTTTCATCCACAGCAATCTTGTCACTCACCACCAAGGATTGTATGAAAGCAATATTGGTGGATTTTTATATAGGAGTAACCGTTTTTTTGTTCTGAATTTCTTTAGAACCATTTGATTTCCAAATGTAACAGGTGCCACCCGTCTGTTCTTGTTTTCTTTCCATCTAATCTATAACCTTGTTGTTCCCCAAATGCTAGCCATGTCCAACCTTGCTTAGTTTTGGAATACAGCTAAATTTAACTAAAGGCTGCCACCTTCTGATACAATGTCTAAAATATAGATTTTTTTGCACTGATAAAGCTATTTAACTGATCACTTTTGAAATACTGCAGAGCCTGCATTATCTCTGCTATGAAGGGTATTGAGAATAGACAAACAAATTAATACATTCATCATTTTAAAATCTAATTGCCCTGAGTTTGTTCTTTAACTCCTGTGTGGATATGAGTCATTTAGGAGCTGGGCAGCCTATAAATTAAATAAATAAATAAAATAAAATAAAGGCTGAAAAACAAACAGAGAACAAAGCATTCAAAATGAAACCCCACATTCAAAATGAAATCCTTCATTAAATGAAAATACTTTAGTCAAAGAAAGTACTATTTCTAATAGAGCAACAAAGAATCTCAGCACAGCTGGGTGTTCATCCTTTTCTTATATTAATCTGCTCTACTGGAGACATACTATAAGAAATGTACTATTTTGCTTTAGGGCAAGTACTATCATATTTGGTGGACGTGCCCTAAAGCAAAATCTTTTGGACAAAAATACATACTTGGCTAGAAAAGATGTTAAGAAAACATGTAGATTTTAAACTGGAATTATTTTTATTAGTATAATATCAGAAAAATATGATAAAGAAAATATATATTTGATGTTTTATGTATTAACAGCAGCAAGAATTGTATTTGTCCAGCACTGGAAAAATGAAGAAATACCATCTGAAGAAGAGATAATCAAGAAAATACTGGACTGTGCAGAAATGGACTGACTGACATTGAAAATTAAAGAAAAAGAAGATTCAGAATATTTTCAAATATGGGATGTATTTTATCAATGGCTGGAAAAACGGGGTAGAGACTAGGATCTTAATGTGTATTATTAAGCAAACTGGACCCAGACAACACGTTGTTTACTAAGCACTTATGAATTGTAAATACAGAAAATTAATAAAAAACATTATATATAAAAAAGAAACTCTTCTTTTTCTTTTTTCCTCCATTGTCTCACTTGTTCTTTTCCATAGATAAACTACAAAACTGGTAAATAAACAAACAGATCATTAGAGTATTTCAATAAAGATTTCCAAAAAAATGATTTTATTATAATAAAATTACCAAAGTCAGTTTAGGCACCTCTTTGTTAACAGTATATATACTGATTAATGAGGAATATTACTATTCTGGCTGATTAAAGAGGAATATTACTATATATACATGGATATATATATATATATATATATATATATATATATATATATATATATATATATTAAGATTAAGTATGTTTTTAAGTATATAGATTAAGTATATAGATTAAGTATATAGATTAAGTATGTTTTTTCTGTCATTTTCACCATATCAGACCAGCCAGCTAACTTGTCTGATGTGAACTAGAAAAACCTTGGAAAAACTCAAGAAGCGAGAACAAGATAAAAAAATATGAAATATACATTAGACGAACATCAATTTGACAAGTGTTACCTAGAGAAGGCCAACTTTTAGATTAGATAGCTAAAATTATTCCTTACTGTTATGCCTTCAAAGAGCACCGAAAGACCATGTGCCAGCATTTCAGAAAAAAACAGAAATCTAAATGTAATGGAGAAAGCCTTGATACTTACATTCTGTCCTTTCATGTAAATGAGTCTCCTCAATGTCACCCTGAAGGGACAATTAAAGCTTCACACATCCACATCCACTCCCACTCCCACCTTCACCCCCCCTCCATCTCTTGCCAGGATCATGTGAATTGTTCAGAAATAGTTTACATATCTTCATGTAGCTTAGCCCTCCTCCACTTTCTATATTTGTTTCTCAGAATACTGGTGGGAACCATGGGTCATGATGAAATCCAACTCATATGGAAAGCTCCAAGTTCAGGAAGATTTGTGTATATGGCTTTTTGTGCCTCTCAAAGAAATTGAGGAATTATTTTGAGAAAAAAATGCTACCTAATACTAGAGGTTAATTTAAGAAGCTGTTTAACCATGCCCCACAGCACTCCATTATATTCGTAATGTTCCTTACCATTTTCCTGAATATAGAACTGAACTGACATCAGAATACATGAGCCTTTTACATGATTCCTCATCTAGTTCAGATATGTTATCCAATAATATCTAATAAAACTCATTAAAAAAAGATGGCTTTCCTCCCAAATGCTGGATAGTAAAAAATTGGAGCTCAGGGATTATATAGATCAGGGCTTTTCAACCTTTTCACCGATTGTACCACTTTTAGGATATGGCAATATTCGAGTACCACCTAGCAAGGTGTCAAAAACTTGATGAGCAAAAAAAAAAAACCCTGTTCAAAGTTGCAATTGCACTGAAATGACTTATGACCATTTTTCACACTTATGACCATTGCAGCATGCCCAGGGTCATGTGATTTATATTTGGATGCTTGGCAACTGATTCATATTTATGATGGTCACAGTGTCCCAAGGTCCTGTGATCCCCTTTTGCAACCTTTTCAGAATGGCAGGGCTGCTGGTGGCCAAGTGCTAAGGCGGGACTTCCTTCCCTCCCTCCCTGCCTCCCTCTTTCTCATTCCCATCTCCTTCTGAAGGAAGAATTTGAACCCCCCTCCATATTTTTTCTCTTCCATATATTCATCAAACAAGGAAAAGCCTCCAGAAACAGAAAAGACAAACTGCTGAGTGAACTAGCTTAAAAAGGCACATTCCCCTTTAAGAATTAGCTACTGGCTAGAAAGGAAAGTAAGGAAGAAAAAAAAAATGTAGTAAGTATTGGCTGCCGGCTAAGGCAACCTCCCCAAATGGCTCCATTCATAAGTAAAGGAATCTACAGGCAAAATGCTACAGGAGAAAAATACTTCAAAATCCCTTGCAGCAAAACTTACAGCTAACAATAGCAGAGCAATAGAAGCTAACACCAGCCATCAGCCATCAGCCATCAGCCAAATAGAAATTGTCAAACACTCCTTAAGAACACAAAGCCCATATTGCACAAATCCCAGAACTTCAAAGTCACAAAAGCACATAAGAATCCTTCCACTCTCCATCTCCCTGCCTCTCTCCTTCGTGCCTCTGCAGCTCCAGAGGACTCTCTCACTGTAAGTCCTTGCCTGTGCTGGCTCTTTCCCTCCCCCACTACACTTGGCTAGGCAGGGCTGTGTACCACCTGCCACTCATTAATGTACCACAAGTGGTACGCGTACCACAGGTTGAAAAGCCCTGATATAGATTGTATAACTGATAGATTTAGGTTTTCTTCATTTTGTCATTGTAGTCTTTACATTTTTATCACAGATGTTAGCCACTCAGAGTTGTATGTCACAAATTGTGATTTTGTGTGTGTGTGTGTGTGTGTGTATGTGTGCTTTCAAGTCAAACCTGACTCCTAGCAACTGCTTAGATTACTTTTCTTAGCAAGATTTTCAGAAGTGGTTTGTCATTGCAATTTTTCTAGGGTTGAGAGAGAGAGAGAGAGAGACTGGTTCAAGGTCACCCATCTAGCTTCATGCTTCAAACACAGCCCAAACTAAGAATGTCCTGGTTTCTAGCTTGGTGCCTTAACCATTACATAGTTGATTCTCCTAACTATGAATTATTTCCTTTAATATTTAACTTAATTCCATACTCCAAATAAGAAATACTATTGATTATTAAGCACAATTCCCCTTTCAAACTGGCATTTCTTCTGTACTTAGAAAAAAGAAAAATCAAGAATCAGCCAGTATTCCGGGATCAGACATAATAAGCATGGTTAACATACTACAAAATTAGTAAAACCAGATTCCTTTCTTGAGAAATAAATAAACAAACAAACAAACAAATAATAAATTGAACATTATGATAACATAAAAAATAAAAATAATTCATGTGTGAGTTGGAATTAAGTAGTGTCAAATCTTAGTAGCAAGATGGGAGACACTAAAGGCTTTAATTGGGAAGTTAAAAAAAAAAAAACGCCCTGAAAGAAGACAAGGTCAAATCACTTCCATGGTGTGCCCTGAAAATTGAAATGGACAAATCCATCAAGTTACCTGGAGTTGTGCTCAAAAGACACCTCACCTAAACGATTAACTGATGTTATAACATCAATTAATCACTGTTGTTTTTTTTTTAAAAAAAAGATGAAGTCTCCTTTCTAAATAGATTTTAATAGCACATATCTAATAATATTTTACAGCATCCATTCATAATGTTATCCACCATGCTGATCTTATGGACATAAAGCTCTTGGAGAAGAGTAAAGAACAGAATCCTGAATTATGTGATGTCCTTTTTTTAATATCGACTAAAGGTGGAGAAGAAGTAGCCGTACTGATGCATCTAAACTGCATCTGGAATAGGTTGTGGACCATGTTATAGTCCAACAAAATCTGAAGGACAACAAATCTAGGATATCAGCCAAATGATTTCCTTTGCAATAGGATCATCACTGATTTATTATCAAATTATTATGGATTATATTTACATCCACAATGCTTTGTTACTCAAATGTGATTTAAAAAGAAAAAAATGTAGACTACTTATAATACAGCAGCACCCAACCTTCTGGATGCCAGGGTCTGGTTCCATGGAGGGCGTTTTTTCCATGGATCAGGGATGTGGTTTGGTACACTGCTTGGATCCTGCACATGTGCAGATAGGGCTTTGCTCGCTTGCATGGCCCAGTTCCTGGGGATCCCTATTATAACACAACAAATCCATGGTGCCTAGCATCAAACCATATGGTGGTAACTGCTTGCAGTGGTCTCTGTCTGGACACTTCACCTCTAAAGCAAAGGATTCATGTTGATTTGAGGACTTCTCCCAAAAAGGTAAAATAGTTTTAAAGAAAATGCAGGAATAACATATTGAACATAGTTTGGAGGAGATAAGTAGGAAGATAAGCTTTCTGTCCTCCTAATATGCTTTACTACCATATATCATGTGTCATACATGATATCATATATCATTTCATAATACTATATCAGTTGTATCCCAACCCATTACATCCTAAATCATTCAAATTTGGAAAAGCTAAACTTGTTTTTTTCCTGTAGGCTAAACATTTATGGCTGCAGCTGTTGGCCTCAAGGATAATCATGAAAAGACAATCCTAGTTTGTCATAGAAGAATACATTTAGCAAATGACATACAGCTCAGACATTTATATACAGTCTTTAATATTTCATTATCATGTCAGATTAATTTAGAAACTGGCAACTTTGAAGAGCTTTGGAATGCCCAAAGTATTATTTTGCTTTCATATGCCTCTCTTTATGACAGTTTGTTTACTCTTTATTTTATCAGAGACAGTTCTGGATTTGAAAATGTGAAGAAGCCTGCAGTAAAGAAGAAACAGCAAAATGTGAAGTGTTCTCATTTTGTCTGATGAAATGTGACATAGGAAATAGAGAAGAAAGAATAGATGAGTGCATGTGTGGCATTAAGGTTTACATGTGCAAAAAAGACGTTCTTATACTTCTGATAGGTATTTAAAATCAACTGATGTTCATAGGCTAATAATGAAAATACATGAAAGCCCCATTTCTGCCTTTTTTTGTATGTGCTACATGAAGGTTGATAGACCAGCATAAGGGACAGACTTATACTGCAATATCATGATGTTCCAGAATCTGAAATGTCCGTAAAATTGCTTGGTATGTTTACAATGGTTTAAATCAGTGGTTCTTAACCTGGGTGATATCGCCCCCCAGGGGGCAATTTCATTTTTCAGGGGGGCGATGGAACGAAAAGGGGTGATGCGGGGGCGAAGGAACAAAAAGGGGGTGATATGGGGGCGATGGAGCGAGAAGTTTTGGGGACACTTTTGAGACTTTCGTACAGTGAATCGCTGTATATCTGTCGTACAAAAACATCAGATCGCTCACTATTAGTGGATTGAATTGTGTTTTCAAATGTTCCATTGATGTTTTTTTTTTTGCTTTTTGTGTACATACATTTTTTTCGTTAATAATTGTCTGAGCTTTTATCGTTGTATTTGCTTGCATTGGATTTCACGTTCCAGTTTGAGTTTTTGGCTTCGTTTTCGAATTTTTGTTGTGCTCTGTAAAACATTTTGTGTATCTCTTTGTATTGTACTTTTTTAGTGTGCACTCCAGTTCGATATTATATTTTCTTTGTGTCTTTTTAATCCTTTTTACAGTGTGCACGACTATATATACTTTCCTCGAATCTTAATTTAGTTTCAGAGTTTTCGTCTTGAAATTCTTAGTTTTTCTTTTCGGGCGTTTCACTTTCTTGCAATTGAATTTTGTTTTCAGTGGTCATTACATTTAAGTGTCTTGAATAAATAAGATAATAATGAAATACATGTATCACGAAGTTTGGGAATAAAGTGACGGGTGGCACCAAAATTTTTCACAGAGTTGAGATATGGGAAAAGACTGGAAATAAATTATTTGCATCGATATGTCCTGATGACAATTTTAAAGAAAACAAAAAAAGTGTTTGCATAAATTGAAGAATTATTTCCTATGTTGTGATTGAGAGGTTATGTTGGGGGAGGGGGGCGATGATAACTTCCTCATTAGCTCAAGGGGGCGATTCGTTCAAAAAGGTTAAGAACCACTGGTTTAAATGATGGTTAATTTGTTATTTTGTTTTTCTGGAACTTCTGGTTTCATGTAGGGAGCTCAAATGGCCTCACTAATGACTCCATGAAATAATAAGTATCATAGAATATGCTTTGATCAAGACCATTAACACAATAGAAGATCTGCAGGTGTTTCTTAACAACTATCAAAAACTGTCTAAAATGATATTCTCAATATTTTGAGATGTATTCTTTATTCACCTAATAAAACATATGCAATATGGGAGATGCCTTTACTTCAAATGGCTCTAAAGTCCCTATTTTTATTCTTCTCTTTCTCTTTCTCTTCTCTCTTCCTGAAGTCCCATAAGATAATGTTTAGTTTCAGAAATCATGCCAAAATGTGCACCATCAAAGTGCACTGGATAATAGTAGTGATATTTGGGGGTAAATCACCATCTAATTGTGTAAACCTTGGGTTGATTTTTAAAAAATAAGCTTTAAAATACATGTTTTAAGGCTATTAGAGCTTGAAAACAAGCTGGGAAGGGAGGGAGGGAGGAGAAAACAAGTGGGAAGGGAGGGAGGGAGGGAGGAGAGAAGGAAGGATATCTGAGATATCATTGTTTTATCAATGCTTACACCTTTGAAGTAGAAAAGATTTAAAAAAAAAAACTCTCTGCACCTCTCCCCCCCCCCAGCCCATCAAAGCATACCTGGACCAGCCAAAGACTGATAATAGGCTTTGACAGATGTAGATTCAATGCTAATATAACATGGCCTGCCTCAAATAATGTGATTAAGCAGCATTAAAGCCAGTGCACATGTCTATACTGAGCAATGGAACAAACTAAACTGAGTAAAAAGTGAATTAGTCAACCCAGTACTATTTGCCAATGAATCTCATGCATTTTTCATATAAGTAGCAAAATATTAATGAACTGTAACCCATTAATATGCTTGAGATCAGCAAGGACAGTGAATGGTCTTTTTGTCTTAAAATACAGATGTATTTCATTCTTTTCTGCATTACCATCTGAAAGAGGCAAAAGGTTTAGGCTAGTATATTTTCCCCCATTCTCCCCTCTTCCCTATTAAACCAATATGCAAAATAATGCATAAGTAATCAAGCTTTGAAGTCTGCAGGATGACACATCTTTAAAATATTTTTATTCCTGAGTCATAATTAATTAGGGCAATGGCTATTGTAACATTCCTCACAAGGAAAATCCATAGATGTTTCTGTTTGGTGTAGAAAACAACTTCCATGTACATTAGATTTGCATTCAACCAATCTTCCTTTTTTAAAAAAAATCATGTTGTTAATAAAGAATAGGATAATAAAATGAAGAGAATGATACATATTGGCAAACAAAAATAATAAAAGACATTATTCAGTTCTAGAAAATACAATTACTACTGGAAATGTGCTATGGAGCAATACACACTCCTGTACATAAACTTTCAAACTTCTTTAAATACATATCAAGAAAGATGTAATGGGGTCCATATTGTGTTTCTTAATGCATGTAGATTGCATTTTGTTTCCAAAGCAGTCAGGATAGGTGTATCCTGAAGAAAAGTGCTCAATGTCTTCTATGTCTTCCAACAAGGAAAAAATTATGTATATTTATATTCTTTGTTTGTATCTTCCACTTTCCTGCTTATACTTGGTTTGCCATGAGGAATTGGGTCATGTACCTACTAAGGAGATGAACAGGTCTCTTCAGGGAGATAGCACATGGTTGGAGGCATACAGTGGTGATGGCTTCTTTGAGGGAGATGGAGGTTTCTCTAGCTTTAAAGAAGTGGTGTTGCACTCCCTCCACAAGAGGCCATTGGTGGATTCAACCAATACGATCTCATAGAAACAGAAAAGCACGGTCAATGATATCTATTTATCACAGAATATCATCCCAAATATTTTCTTGTAATTCAGAAATCACATATGAATAACCATCCAGACTTTTTTCTCTTATGAGTCAAGAGAGGCCATTTTATTACTAAATGCCTTTCTTAACCACAGTTATTATTAGAATCTGCACCTTTGTCTGCAATTCTAATAAAACTGTCAATTTGTTTCACAAGTGGTCAAAATATGAAGCATATTTAAATTCATTTTCTTTCTCACATCTTTTTATAGATTTCAATATGACATAAATTTCAAATATACTACTTATTTTTTACAAAGCATTAAAAAATCTTTCAGAAAATATTTGCATACATACACACAAATGAGGATGAAGGTTCATTCTCTGAGCTTGTGGGTTGGTTTCCAAATGTTTTGTTACCAGGCTAGGTAACATCTTCAGCATAGTTTAGGGAATGTCAGTGTTCTCCTATTTATAAGGGCTTCATGTGGTCAGGAGGCCTTGTGATGGGTCAGGTGTGGGTGTTTCAAGTGAGGGTCTTGTGATGGGTCAGGTGTGAATAATCAGTGAGACTCTTGTAATGGGTCTTGTGACCATCAGGTGAGGGTCATTGGGAGGTGAAATGCTGGTTGGGTAGGACTTGCATGGATTGGTTGAGGGTCTGTGCTGTCTCTGGTTGCCTGTGAGGTTGATTTGTATTCTGAGGAGTTTTCAGGCTAATGGTAGGTTAATGTGTCTGTTAATGGAATTGCTTGTGGAGTGCCAGGCTTCAATGAACTCATGAGGATGGTGGGTGGTAGAGTGGCTCCAATTGAACTGGTGCTGTTTGGTATCAGTGTGGGTAGAGATTAAGGATTTGGGATTGTGGCATTTGATTGTCAGCTGGTGTTCGTGGATCCTGGTGTCATGGTTCCGATAGATGAAACCGTTTAAAGAACTTCAAGGCAAGAATTCTTCCTTAAAGAACACTTTATTAGGAAACAAAGTATCAGCACTTACATAGTTGAACCCCAAACTGAGATTCCCTCCCCCCAGATACAAAGTAACAAGTTGCAATTCCCACCCCACACATGCTGTCATAAATCACATTCCCCAATTAACACAATTTCTCACCGGTCTCTCAGCTCACCAAAACCTTATCAGACCATGTCCTTGAGTTCCCACACTTCTACATTGTTGTTGTTGTTGTTGTTGTTAGTTGCGAAGTCATGTCCGACCCATCGCAACCCCATGGACAACATTCCTCCAGGTCTTCCTGTCCTCTACCATCTTCTGGAGTACATTTAAGCTCACGCCTACTGCTTCAGTGACTCCATCCAGCCACCTCATTCTCCATCCAGCCACCTTCTTCTATTGCCCTCAATCTTTCCCAGCATTAGGCTCTTCTCCAGTGAGTTCTTCCTTCTCATTAGGTGGCCAAAGTACTTGAGTTTCAACTTCAGGATCTGGCCTTCTAAAGAGCAGTCAGGGTTGATCTCCTCTAGGACTGACCAGTTTGATCGCCTTGCAGTCCAAGGGACTCGCAGGAGTCTTCTCCAGCACCATAGTTCAAAGGCCTCAATTCTTTTGTGCTCAGCCTTTCTTATGGTCCAACTTTCACAGCCATACATTGCAACTGGGAAAACCATGGCCTTGACTGTATGTACTTTTGTTGGCAGGAAGATGTCTCTGCTTTTTAGTATGCTGTCTAAATTTGCCATAGCTTTCCTCCCCAGGAGCAAGCGTCTTTTAATTTCTTGGCTGCAGTCCCCATCTGTGGTGATCTTAGAACCAGGAAGATAAAATCTGTCACTACCTCCATTTCTTCCCCATTTATTTGCTAGGAATTGAGAGGGCTGGATGCCATGATCTTGGCTTTCTTAATGTTGAGTTTTAAGTGAACTTTTGCACTCTCCTTCTTCACCCGCATCAAGAGGCCCTTTAGTTCCTCTTCACTTTCTGCCATTAGAGTGGTATTGTTATGGCTAGCTAAACCCTCAAGCATTTACCCTATCCCCCCTTCTACATCTGAACTCTAAAAGAATAGAAAAGGCACGTTAGAAGCAAAAGTAAAAATAGCTGCTGATTCTCAGTTGTCAGAGCGACTACATCCATTGTCACAGCGTTGACACACCAACCCTCAACCAACCCACACAACCCCCCCCAAACCAGGACTTCACCTCTCAATCACCCTCACCTGATGTAACCTCCCCATCACAAGAACCATCACAAGACTCTCACTTGACACACCCACACTTGACCCATCAGAAGATCTACTGACCACACGAAGCCCTTATAAATAGAAGAACACTGACATCCCGTAAACTCCGCTGAAGATGTTACCTAGCCTGGTAATGAAACATTCAGAAACCAACCCACATGCTTGGAGAATAAACCTTCACCCTCATCCTACACTTGAGCTACAGATATTTTTCCACTATTGCAAACATACACAAATATTCACATATTGCCCAGCACAAGTGGGAAACTGAGAACTGAGGTTGGAATCAAGCAATTATTTGATTAAATGTATAAAGAAAATAAGAAATAAGATGGCCAAAGGAAACACAGAATAGTATATGACTGATATAGAAATTATGAGGAAGGGAAATTAATAGGAATTAGAAAGAAATCAAACCTCAGTTTCACAAAAGGGCCAGAGATATAAAGTGAAATTTTAATGACATAGTGGAACTGGAACCACTGAAAAAATGAAAAGGCAGTAGAAGAAACACAAGTACTTGCCAGGAAGACAATCCTGAATTAATAAGAATTGTATTAACAAATATGGATGTCCAAAGCTTTGAATTCATAGCATATGAATTCATAGGAGGTTTGATTTGATAAAATTTTGAGTCATTAATGAATCTGCTATAAAATAATAAATTGGATCAGGAGGTTATGTGTGCCTAAGAACCTTTTGAAGTGCTTCAGAAAATTGGTTCTTTTTTGGGGGGATGGGATATTGTTTGTTCTTTCTCAATCTATCTAATAGGATTTGCTTGTTCCACAAAGAGAGGGAGGGAGGGAGGGAAATAGAGATAGAATGAAATGATTCTATGCAATTCTATACTATGCAATTCTATTGCCTTCCCTCTTTTTTCTTGTTGGTTTCTTTTTATATGCAATAATACCGTTCCCATATCCATATATTTTCTAAATT
This sequence comes from Azemiops feae, assembly GCA_023970755.1. Classification (NCBI taxonomy): domain Eukaryota; kingdom Metazoa; phylum Chordata; class Lepidosauria; order Squamata; family Viperidae; genus Azemiops; species Azemiops feae. Next base: position 1,104,061 of record JALGBA010000588.1, read on the forward strand.
GCTATTTGTCTTTAAACAATCTACAGAATGTATCTCTGAGACTCTATGTTTCTGTATAGACTCTGCTAGCAGAATCCACACCAAACCACAGTCAAAATAACAACACTTAGGTGATGACATGCTGCTATTGTGTATGTGCAAGCAGATAGGTCATGGAGTTTACATGATGACATCATCATGAATGCATCCTCATTTATCTCCCTTTGTCTGAGCATACTATTCTGTGATGCATAAAATTCAGTCCAAAAATACTGAATTCCATGTACATTGCATGGAAAGAGTGCTTTGAGAGAGTATTCCTTGTAGCAAGATCATATCTAACCTTGGCCTTCATTTCTGATGTTTGGAGAAGCAGAGAGGGACAGGGACCTTCATGGCTTTCGATGGGAGAATGCTGGGAACCAATAGGTAAACCATCAGTGAACACTGAAGAAATGATGGGTGTGTTCTATACTATGTACCAGCTGAGTTGTGCAATGAACCTTAGTGGATGGACACCATGTTACAAGCTATTATATGATGCCCACTTCATTAGCAGGCCATGTATATATCTTGGATGAATATCCCTTGCTCCTTGGCATGTTTTCAAAACTCTCTAAAAGCATGCAATTTAGATTTTTGGCAAGACTGAATTTTCCTTTCTCTAGAAGTTGCTATATAGGTAGAAAAAGGAAAGAGATCACTTTTGGCTATAGCTGTTTCCACTTCTCTCATATCAATCCTATCCAAGCTTTCCCAAGTTATTCCAAAGTTAACTGCCTATCATTGACCTTTCTCTGCCTGCAGGTACAGAGAAAATCCAGAAGTTCCTCCTGGAAAAAGCTTTGAGAAACTCAATTAAAAGAATTACAACTTTAATAAATTTAAGCAAACTATTTCAAGAGCAATCAACCTATCTCTAATGGACACACAAGTGATTCTAAATTTGGTGACATTCTGTTCAACATTTCATTACTTTGTCTGCTAGACATACATGCATATAATATATGCATGGTAGAAGCAGTAATCTAAATCTTGGCTTGTTTACTGAACCCTTTCTTTTCTACCTTATCTAAATAATAATTGATGCTATAGATTTAATTTTTCATATTTATCTGAACATAATTAATATTTCCAAAGTCAGTAGAGATTGAAGAGGCTACCTAATTTTAGCCCTCATATTGAACAGATTTTTATTTTTAAAAGGTCCAAACCAACCACCAATATTTGTGGAATGATTTTCTCCTATCTCCAAATTACTTAAAACTGATTATATTGTTTGGAGGATGCATCAGATGCATCAGATGGTTAATTTCCAATATATTTGGTGCAATGTCCACTTGTGAAACTAATTTCCCCACAAAATGACCTGAAACCTGAAAACTCAAGATTCTTGACAGGATATATTCCCTTCTTTACTTTACACTAGGCTTTTGTTATTTAACATCACAACTCACTTGATATATAATAATAAGCTATGAAAGGACCAATACACACCTTTGGAACTGCTAAGTTTTACATATTTATTGGGAAGGAGCTAATTTACAATATTGATGGAAATTTCCATTTGTTTTCTTCAGGCTATGCTGCAGGAAACAAAAATATCTCCCTTACTGTGCGTATACAAAGGATAACAACTTATCTTGCACTTAAAGCAGAAGTCCCCAACCTTTTGGGCACCAGGGACTGGTTCCACGGAGAAAGATTTTTCTGTGGACCGGAGAGTGCGTGGTTTTGTGTGCTGCTTTGCTTGTTTGTGCAGACCGGTTGCTGGCATGCCATGGCCGGGTACCAGTCCATGGACTGGGGGTTAGGGACCCCTTACATAAAGGACACTACCTCAGAAAGCATTACTAAAATTCTTTGGCAAACAGCATATATTATTACTTCATGCCCTCTATGCTTTCAATCTGCAGCAGATTTATATATATATAGACTCAACTATCTCAATAGTGAAAAAGTAAGATGATTTCTGGTAGAAATACCTCAGGACCTTCCACCTAAGAAAAGTGAAATTAAATATTAGGAGGACTTGGCCAAGCTGTAGGACCAGAATAATCAGAATGAATTCCTATGTGTCCTTTTTGCATGATAAAGATGTAGTGCAGCTACATATAATATACATATAATATACATATATAGCTACATATAATAATGAATATATTTCATTAGGACTGGAGGATAATTAGAATTTTATGATAATATGCAAAGAAATATTTAAATTCTATACATCCCTTTTTTTTCTGTCATACAGATGAAAAAAATGTGGGTTTTTCTGCCTTCGAAGTACTGTTGTCTCTAGGCAAGTTGGTTGTGAAGTTATTTGTGAAGTCTTGGAGGTGCTATGTCAACTTAATGCTATGTGCATTAAGAGCATCGCCTTGATTTATAAAACCAAGGATTGCTCTTAATTATTTTTAAAACCAGTTAGGTCCAGTGCTGGCTTCAGTATTTTGTAAGTAAGTCATGGCACACTTGGTGAATCCTTTATGGAACAGCATAAATACACTGAGGATTTTCTTCGGCTGCACTTGTTCTTCTTAGACATTCTGTTCAGGCTGGCAATATCCGCCCTGTTTCTGTTTTCTATTCCTGTTGCTACTAACTGTTAAATTGGTTTGATCATGTGCTGTTTTATATTGGTTACTGCCTTTTTGTTAGATAGTACTTCATTTAATGGTGAACTGCCTTAGCCAATTTTAGGCTGTAATGTAATTGAAATATTCAAATAAATACATTTCTGGAGGTCGTGATTTATGTGCTTTTGTGTGGTTTTTACATCCTTTCTGTGCCCAGTACGGTCATTTGTTCAACAATCCTACAGGCTTACAACTAGAAAGCATAATGGTGGCTGAAGGCTACATCTATGTTTGTTTATAGTTACTGAGTAGGGATAATGCTTATTATCATATCTATACTTTCCTCTCTCCTTCTCCCCTGTAATAAAGCTTATGTTCAGTGTTGCAACCATTTCCTGAGTTAAGAAAAGTTTCCATGCCTTTCAAGTCCTGAGATAAGATTAGTTATGAGTTATATCTTTTCTTGAGTTATGTCTTACAAGTTATCACTTCCTAAGCTATGCCTTTAAAGTCTATATTTCCTGAGTTGAGATAAGCTATGCCTTATTAAGTTTCCATTTCCTGAGTTAAGTTAAGGTATGCCTTTTAAGTTTCATTTCCTGGCAAAACCCACCCTTTACAACCTCCTGCTGTGACGTAAGTGTACCAATAAAAAAGAGGCACGCAGATCCTTCTGCGCTCTTGCTTGCTGATTCAACCTGAAGAAACATGTTGTCCGTGTGTTTCCTATCTACCAAACGCAAGGTCCGTTGGCCTAGGCTAACGTCATCACTGGTCCGTCCAGCAGAAGCTGGACCCCGGGATTCAAACTCCCACAACTGGTGACCCCGACGTGATTCACTCTATGACGTGATTCACTCCACGGCGTGTTCTCTGTCTAGGGAAACGCTGCTCTGGCTCCTGTATTTATGCACCTGGCAAAGGCTCGATTATCGTAAGTATGGGTCCTCACTTTCCAAGGTTTTATCCAAGCATGTGGATGAACTTTCCTCTTTAGCCAGAAAGGCAAATTGTTTGCAAAAAGTTAACGGAACAACTGTCTATCCCCAGACCCTTCCTCCCAACCTGTGCCTACTACGGAAGACGTTCCAAAGCCGGCACAGCCAAAAAAAACCCCCTCTTCGCCATATCCTTCTCTCTCTCCTCCAAAACAGAAACAGGCAACAATTTAGAGATATAAATTAACTCAAACTGCACTTCTCTGCAATGCGTTTTGAACAATTGGAATGTTTTGAAACTCTTTTGTAATCTGTTAAGTTTGAACCCTGTCAGACAATGTCTGGTGGTGCTTTGTGTTGATGTGTGTGTTTTGTTTTATATATGTTTAATTCTTAGAACGTTACGTTTGGACTTGGAATGGTGAGAAAAATAGGAGATGGTTAAAGGGCCCTATAAAAACCACATGTTTGGTTGGAATCATCTCATGATTTTCTCGCTTCTTGCAGGACAAGCCATATGTCTAAATAAATGTTGTTTTAATGGTATTTGTGTATATATGTCTGTCTGTGTTGTTTTGTGTTATTTCCAAGACTTGGAAAAGGGTCAAAACCCTCTTTGATAACAACAAACAAAAAAGGCCTTAATTAAAAATAAAAAGTTTTGCTTGAAAAACATATGTGTAAGTAAACAGAATGGAAGTGAATGAGTTAATTTGCTGGTGTAAATGTGTGTGTGTTAGCCCTCACCCCTCCACCCATCCCACGCTGTGAAAGGAATAGTACAACTGTAGTTTTTATTGTTGTAACATGGGAACGCAATGGTATGAGTTTGCATGTGCAAAGTTTTATGGAAGAGGTATAAAAGAATTTATACATGTGACTGCATGTGAATTTTTTTGGTGGTGAGATTTTTGCAAAGTTTCTTTTTCTTCCCCCCCCTCCTGCCTCTTTCGTTTTTCGCTGGCTGTATTGTTTTAAGAGCAAAGGAAGGGGGGTGGATGTGAAATTTGATGCCCACTCTTGCAGTTTCAGCTTGCTATTTTTTTACTCGAAAGAGGAGGCAGTAATTGTTGGGCAATTCTTTTGCAAATTTTTGAGTTTTAAATTGTTTAGTTAGACATATACATCCATCAACCAAAAGAAATGATTGAATTGTTTTGCTTAGATTTGTAAATGTTTTTCCTATTTCATGAAAATTTGTTTCATCTGAATGGAATTTGATTAAATTGGAACCCCAAAAATACAATCTAATTGGCTTTTTGAAATACAAAATGATTCAAGTATCTATGGATTGCAAGTTGCCTTGGAAAAGATACAGTTACACTTTATCTTTATTTAGGGCATAAAATGTTGCAATCTTATTCTGTTCCAGTTTTTGTTATAAAAAAGAAATCAGGCAAATGGCGTTTCCTCCATGATAATTGACTTAAAGGATTGTTTTTTTTTTTTTTTTTCATTCTTTTGCATCAACAGGATAAACATTTATTTGCTTTTACAGTGCCTGAGTTGAATAATTTTCAACCAACTCAGCGCTACCAATGGAAGGTTTTACCACAGGGCATGCTAAATAACCCTACAATGTGTCAGTTTTTTGTTTTCCATGTTTTGCAACCATATCGGGACCTTCATCCCTCTTTTTTGGTTTACCATTACATGGATGATATTTTGGTCGCAGCACCAGGCCCAAAGGGTACTGTTTTTGCAACTTTGCCAACCCTCACAACAATTTTGCAAAAAGGAGGTTTGCACATTGCTCCTGACAAGGTCCAAACCTCCCTTCCTTTTCAATATTTGGGCCATAAATTATTGGCCTCCCATGCTGCACCACTTTTTCCCTTTTTAAAATTACCACACCAACCAACTTTACTTCAATTATAGCAATATTTAGGTGCTATTAATTGGATTTGACCTTATATAGGTCTCACCACTTTTCAGTTATCACCTCTTTTTTCAGCCTTACCCAAAGGCAAACATCCTGCAGATGTTATTTCACTGCAGGACAGTCATTTAAAAGTGATTCAATTGGTCAACCAAGCCCTACAAATTCAGTGGGTTGACCGAATGACCCCAAACATTCCCTTTTCTCTTTTATTGTGTAATACTATTTCTTTACCTACATGTGCTATTGTCCAAACTATTCCCTCCTTGCTGATTCTAGAATGGCTTCACCTCTCTCACACTCCTAGAAACACAATTGGTCAAAAACCTTTTCAATTTGCCTCTCTCATCTCTAAGGCTCGCCTTCGAGCAAAAGCCCTTGCAGGAATAGAATCTTCTGTCCTATATGTACCATGTTCTCTCACTACATGGGAAACCATCTATTCTAACTCTGAAGCCTTGCAGCTTGCTCTCACTGAGTGGCCTGGAAAGATATCCTGCCACCCTCCTGCTGATCCTCGCATTCAGCTCCTACAAAATATCCATGTTTCATGGGATACCCAATTACAACGCTTTCCCATCCCACATGCTGTCACACTCTTTGCAGATGGCAGTAAACAATTTGGTGCTTGTGCCTGGTATATTCATGACCAATGGCACACAAAAATAACGCCACCCCAACGGTCTGCTCAGCGTGCGGAACTAGCCGCTGCCATTCTAGCTTTTCAAACATTTTCCACTCAACCTATAAATCTCATTCTTGACAGTCTCTATGTCACTCAAATTGTCACCACTATTTTTCAATCATACCTCTCTCCATCCCTGGACCCTGATTTAACTTCTTTATTTTCCACCCTACAAACTGTAATATCCAAAAGGAAACATCTTTACTTTGTCACACACATAAGAAGCCACCAACCTTTTTCTGGCTTCTTGCAAAAGGGAAATGATATTGCAGACGCTGCGGCCTCTGCTACCTGCCTCATGTCTCTTTCTCCTGTCTCACCTTGGGACAGTCATGCTTATTTTCATCAAAATAAAAAAGCACTAATGAAACAATTTGGAATCACTATGGCTGAAGCTACAGCCATAATTTAACAATGCCCAACCTGTAGCCTACAGTCTAAAGGTATCCCACAGGGTGTTAACCCTAGAGGCACTGAAGCCTGTGATACCTGGCAAATGGATGTAACTCAATATCCTCCATTTGCCCCGTGGAAATATCTACATGTTACAGTAGATACGTTCTCCGGATTTATTTTGGCAACCCCACAAAAAGGGGAAGCTACAAAACAAGTGATTAATCACTGTATTCGTACCTTTACAGTGCTGGGATGTCCAAAAATATTAAAAACAGACAATGGCCCAGTTTATGTCAGCTCACAATTTTCACAGTTTTGTCATCACTGGTCCATTGTCCACAAATTTGGAATTCCTTTCAATAGCCAAGGGCAGGCTATTGTTGAGCGAGCAAATCAAACTTTAAAAAATGCATTAGATCGTTATATGGGGTCCAAGGGCTTATGCCCCCCAAACCTCCCGGCACTGCAAAACGTGTTAAATGTTTGTCTGTATACTCTCAATTTTCTAAATCTCACTGGCACTCCTTCTTTGTCTGCTGCGTCTCGACACTTTACTAAACCTGTTGTCCCAACTTCAAGACCACTTGTGTACTACAGGCAACTCCCGGATCCAACTTGGAAAGGTCCAGCTGAACTCATCACCTGGGGAAGAGGCTACGCTGCAGTTCAACTACCTGACAGAGTTTTGTGGGTCCCTGCTCGTTGTATTCGCCCATATTTCATCACTCCACACAACCCACCAACTCCATCGGATGTGCCATCATTGCCTTTGTGAGTGCGGATGTACATGCTGTTATTGGTGTAACAACTGCATATTGCACCACCCATATTGTCCAGGGGTCCAACACTTTTGCATCAATCATGTGGACCCTGCTTTTGATGACACTCTTGACAAGTTCCTTCCCCATGATGTCCACACTGCACCTTCCCATGATGACAAAGCACCTGAGAATTCCTCTAAATTTTCATAAAGGCCTAAATTGTGGTCCTGTTTTTTCTTTTCTTGATCTCAATACTACTGCCCTTTTTCATTGTTATGACCGAGGTCAATCCTTTTGTCCCTTTGTGTTTTCTCAGTATCCTAATCGTGGCATTCCTCTTCCACCATCTCCCTCTATTTCCCTCACCTATGCTCATTACCCTTGTCACATGACTCTTGCTATTCTTGTGACCCCTGAGACTACGGGGCGCTATTATGTGTCTGGATTTTCATCCTATGGTACTTATACTACACATTCTTTTGAACTCGCATCAGTGGCGAGCTATGCAAAACCTCCTTTGTCTCCTCGTTTACTTGCCTACAACTTTGTTCCTCATCCCCGCTCCTTCCTAGACCTGGCCGCCCGTATTTTTACCTCACCTCACTTACAACACTTTCATTCCACAAAGCAACCTCGCTCACACCAACGCATCATTCATTCTCGACGACGGCGATCTCCTGATCCTAATCCTCATCGACCTCTCAACTACACATGGACTGTTCGTGACTTTGAAAATCAGGTATTATTCCAAATCTCCAAATACACAATATGGCCCTGGTTCCCTATCTTACATTTTGACTTTGCCGAAATGGGTACCGGGGTCAACAAATTTGCTTCAAAATTTCTCCAAACTAACAAATGGGACAAACAAGGTTCGTGCACACCTCCACTAGAAGCAACATGGTGGGACCTGTATTTTTGTCCCGAACCAAAGACACCTGAGGAAAAATATCAATGTGGCACTTTCTTGGATAAATACTGTGCCTCATGGTCTTGTGTTTCTACGGGCGCTATATCCTGGACTGCCCCTCGCTCAAATGATTATATCGCCATTACCCGTAGTAATGGCAAACCCCCTTCTTTTTCCTGCCCTTCTAATTTGCATTGTTGTGGTGAGCGGAAAAATCCAATGAACATTACCTTTACATCCCAAGGAAAGACTTTGACTGCAGAGCAATGGGCTGTCGGATATTCTTGGGGTGGTAGAGAATGGAGCGGTTCTGAAGACGACGGCGGAGTTTTTTCCATTCGTCTCACAATCCAGTCACCACATTCCCCTCCTATAGGTCCTAACAAAAGCATTCAACCTGTTTTTTTACAGTCCGTTGTACATAATATGCCTAATCCCTTGATTAACCTTGTCAATGCTTCTTCCTTTTTGCTAAAAAGTGCTGTTAATTCTTCATCACAAACCGACCACTGTTGGCTCTGTTTATCAGCCACTCCACCCTTTTATGACGCTGTTGGCTCCATCGAACCTATTAAGAATGCTACTAAAGATGACTCTTGCAGATGGAACTCAACATCCATCACTATTACTTCTATTATGGGACATGGTTGTTGCTTGGGAAACATTCCTGCAAATTATTCTCAATATTGTGCTAATATCACCACTGGCAAATACCAATGTGATGTTTGGCTCACCCAGAAAAGATCGGGCAGTGTAAATACGGCAGGTTATAACTCTCTTTTTACCTTGGGTAATGGTAATATTTCTGCCAGCTTAAAGGGCCAATTCTTCATCCCCGGCAACAACTCCATCTGGGCTTGCTCTACAGGTGCCACAGCCTGTGTATCAGGGGATGTCCTTATACAACAAAAAGCCTTTTGTATTCAGGTACGCTTAGTCCCTAGAATCACTTATTATTCCCCCTCTGATTTTGTTTCCCTTATGGAACCACCGGAATACCACCTACGTGCAAAACGTGAATTTGTTACAGCCCTAACCCTTTCAGTTCTTTTAGGATTAGGTGTTGCAGGAGCAGCTACTGGAGCTGCAGCTTTGGTTGTTAATCAACAACAAATACAAAAACTTAGTTTAGAAATAGATAATGATCTTTCCCGCATTGAGACTTCAATTTCTGCCCTTCAAACTTCTTTGTCGTCTCTTGCTGAAGTAGTTTTGCAGAATAGGCGTGCCCTCGACCTTTTATTTTTAAAGGAAGGTGGAACGTGTGTAGCCTTAAAAGAAGAATGTTGTTTTTATTCTGATCAATCTGGCATTGTGCGCGACTCTATGAATGAGTTACGCAAACGATTAAAAGACAGGGAACTAGAAAGGTTCTCCCAACAATCCTGGTATCAAAGTATGTTTAATTTCTCTCCCTGGATTACTACATTGCTTTCTGCTATTTTAGGACCTTGTATAATTTTGCTTATAATATGTATGATTGGTCCATGTGTTTTTTCACGCCTTTTGCAATTTCTCAAGGATCGTTTGAATGGTTTGGATTCTAATCTTTCTAAGATTAATGTTATGCTTGCCTCAAACAATATATATGAACCCTTGAAACCCAAATTCCACCCCTCTGAAAAGGTTGCCCTACTGACACTGTCTGACAAGGACTCCAACTGTTCCGATACTGAATCAGACTTAGCCATGGAGGCTCTTGCCCCCAAGCAAGAATCTCGTATTCTTATGGAGTTGCCCTCTTCTGTTTCGGAGGATGCAGATTATGGCCACGAGTAGGATGGAGATTGAACTTTAAAAAATAAAAACAGTGGAGATGTTGCAACCATTTCCTGAGTTAAGAAAAGTTTCCATGCCTTTCAAGTCCTGAGATAAGATTAGTTATGAGTTATATCTTTTCTTGAGTTATGTCTTACAAGTTATCACTTCCTAAGCTATGCCTTTAAAGTCTATATTTCCTGAGTTGAGATAAGCTATGCCTTATTAAGTTTCCATTTCCTGAGTTAAGTTAAGGTATGCCTTTTAAGTTTCATTTCCTGGCAAAACCCACCCTTTACAACCTCCTGCTGTGACGTAAGTGTACCAATAAAAAAGAGGCACGCAGATCCTTCTGCGCTCTTGCTTGCTGATTCAACCTGAAGAAACATGTTGTCCGTGTGTTTCCTATCTACCAAACGCAAGGTCCGTTGGCCTAGGCTAACGTACATCACTGGTCCGTCCAGCAGAAGCTGGACCCCGGGATTTGAACTCCCACAACCACTGGTCCGTCCAGCAGGCGCTGGACCCCGGGATTCAAACTCCCACAGTTCAGAATCTATGAGTAGCCTGCAGAAAAGTTAATTGGAATTCTCTAACGCATTGCACATCCACTGCAGGAAAGAGTAGTTAATGCCTAAGAATCCTTTATGTGCACTACAAGAGAAATTAATCCTATTAAGTATGAACAGGTAAAAAGGTCTCAGAATGCTAGTGTGGTTAAGCAGGAATATGGAGAAAATTTTATTTGAAATGTTAAGTTCTTAAATGGGGGGAAGGGAAAGGTCAGCAGGAACATGTGCTGAACAAAATAAGCCTATCCATGCCAAGTAAAAGGAAATGCTAGAAAAAACATAATACATAAAAAGTGTAGGGGGAGGGTATTGTAGAAGAGATCTGTCACAGGTCTAGCATGTTCTTGTATTTAGGAAGGGAAGGTGATAATGAAGAAAAGACTAAGAAGTCCACAAGGCTGTTTAGCATTAAGGAAGGTTCTGGGAGAAAAAAACAGGTTTGTATTATATTTGTACAGGAAAGCTGGCTGTTGAAATGCGACATCACATACAAGTACATGTGTCCCATTGTTGAGATTTTTAATCTTTGCTTTGTCCTCACAAATTTCCTTTGAAGGAGCCCTCACCTCTTGGTTAAGATCCCAGCTCTTCCAAACAAGACTATTAATTAGGAACAGAGGGTGTTCTATTTCACAGAAATTGTGGCTGTTCAGTAAATTCCTTGACATCATTGTGTTCTCTCTCTCTCTCTCTCTCTCTCTCTCTCTCTCTCTCTCTCTCTCTCTCTCTCTCTCTCTCTCTTTTGGTTGATCAGTGGCTTTTTAAAGGCCAGAATTAAAACCTGAAGATCTATAGAGCTCCTTTCTATAACATATTAATTGTACTCTAATATAGCCAGGGCCAATTCTATTTTGAAATATTGTTGGCCTCCAGGGGTTAGAAGGGGGACAAGGCTGAAATTTTCAATCTTTCATTTTGAGATAATGTATTTTATTAAAAAAATGGATTGTTTTAAGACTATCTCAACCTTGACTCATTTTTGTAAAATTTTAAATTGCCATTCATCTCATTCCTACTTTAATGTATTTTTGTTCAGTATTTTTACTAAGAGATAGATTTTTCTGCACTTGTAATTGCCATCTATTGCCTTGTAATATTTCCATTATTCCATCTTCTTTTTAAAATAGATATTTGTTAAAGGTTTAGAAAAGTTCAAATTCTGAAGGCCAGTTGCAATCCAGTCTTCTTTGCATAATGTAAAAATAGTCTTCATATTCAAATTCAAGCAAAGTGAACTTTGCTTTTCTCACTCCTTGGTCTTTATGATGATAATGATACTTCAGGGACAACTGATTTTGTGTTCCAAAAGTCTGTATTTCCATTACTTATGAACTATAGAATTTATGGATGGAGTTTTCCCATGTATGAATTTTAGAGCCTTGAGCAGAATTGTTTTTCCCCTTAATCTTTAAATAGTTTCAATCTGCAGTCTCCACCCCTCCCACCCACACCAGCTCATGGTTACCAAAGAAACTCACTTCTTCTAATTTACAAACTTCTATATGTGTATATCCAGGGATTTTCCTCTCCCAATTATGTAGAAAGCATTACTTTATTTTGGGATGACCTATTTCACTTTCAAATTGACAGGTAGTCATCCAAATTTGCTATTAGAGGGAATGATTGATGAGAAATTCAGTTTCTTTCTACTTCATTCTTCTATAATCTCCATGTTGTGGTGAGGGAAATATCTTAACTAATTTCTGTTTCTCATCTAGTTATTAAGAACAGAATATTTCTAGCTGGGGAATGGGGGCTGGAAATGATGACAAAAATTAAATGTTGGTTTAAATATGGAAGAAAGTCTGGAGAAAAGAATAAATATGTCTTAACTATTAATATATTTGTTATTAATCATAGTTAGAAGAGCAAACTATTTAAGCATTGTATGGAGCCCAGAATCACTTTCTTGGGAGATAAACAGCTATACAAACATGACAGATATAAAGAAAAATTATAACCTAACATTCAAGACACAGGAGGCAAGAGATGTCAAGGAAGATAGTTAAGATAGTTAAATGAAGGGCACATCAATGACATGGCAGTCAACAAGATGTACTAGAGTTGGGTGCATATAGGCAAAGTCCCATCTCTAAGGATTTCTCTTAAGAACCCGCCAGATTCTAAATGTTCTTGATGTGATCTAGTGCAAGTTATGAATAGTTACATATTAATAAAGATGACATCTTAAAAAGGTCAGGTGGTACCTAGGGAACATATAATATTTCTAATCAAGTGGAAATATTAACAATTCATTATTGTAGTATTCATCAAGTAGTCAACAGTGAAACAATTTGTATTGTTGTCTGGCATATTTATGAGCAGCCTGATTCAAAAATGGCTTTTAACATCTTCTGCCCTGGAGAAAGAATATATTCTTCATTGAAGTAAATGGCATATTGAAGCTGTGTAGTATTACGGACTTGGAAATTGAGGGCAATATCCTTGGAAACCATTGAATAAACCTTCAATTTATAGATTAAGGTGGGGTTCAGAATGCTTTAGTATAATGATGGAACACTGTTTTATGAGTACTCTCTCTGATAAGATTGTAAAAACCTGAGGACCTGATGAAATAGTCAACAATTTTTCTAGATTTCTGGACAGCAATTAACTCAAGTTGAACAAAACTTCTTTAGTAAGTGAATAAGTTACTTATAGATGATAACAATGTGACATAGTGTAAAACACAATAAAAGTAAGTAACAATAAAATAAAATAGAATTATAAAAAGAGCACTAGATACAAAGAAGTCAAAACAAGTTAAAGTCAGAAATAAATATTCTTCAAGTTAACCATGATTTTCTGATCCAAAATGTTCTCAGGAGTAGTTGATGGGATATCATTGTCTAAGAAACCTTTTGTTGTAGGTCTGATGTTGCTTGATGTGATAGCAAATTGTAATGTAATAATTAGAAAAAGAGTTATAAATTCTGTTGCTTCAGGTTTCTCTTTTAGGGATGCACATTTTAGAGCATACTCCCCTCATGTGCTATTCAAAAGACAAATGTGGACAATTAAAAAAAATGCTACAGATAAATGCGCTTCCCCAATAGTCAGTGATGTTCTCAGCAAGCTACAGTCTCACTAACCGCACAAAGCATTGCACTGCCATGCAGGACTACATGTAGAGATCTGTATCTTCTGTTTTAATTGGCTTACATCTTTTGGAGTGTCTGAAGTGAGTCCATGTCATTGCAGTGAAGAGCTCAGAAGCATAGCTCTATCTTAATTAGGCAGGTTTTGCTGCAGAAGCACAAACATCAGAAAAAGGCTTGGTGCATGCACAGAAGTTACTTTCCCTGAGTAATAAAGCAATACATCTCTGCTGCTGAAAAGCAGTAAATTCATTTTTTTATTAATGCACTTCAAAGGGGCCCTTGGTTTCACATCTCAGAACATATGTAACCCTTATGCAGACCGAAAACAAGATGCAGTGAATGTTTCCCCTGACACAGTTTTATGCAGCAGTAGCTGTAGCTGTAGTAAAGTAGTGGTTTTATTTTGTGCGTACTTATTCACACATTTCTGTTCTGCACCACTTGTCATCTCGTATTCATTCACACATGATTATATTATCCTCATGCAATACTTCGGTACTCATCTTATTTACATGACTAATTCATACTTGCTGTTATATAACATTCACACACAGGTTGAGCAGTGCTTTAATCATGCTCCCTTTTCTCTGTGAATGTCTTCCACAGCTTTGTATATTCCTATTTCTCTACTCAGTTAAGTGCCAATACATTTTTTTTTCAGAGATATTGCTGCCAAGAAATGTAACTGGCTCAGAATGTAAATGTGTCCAAACTATAATGCTCAGCTGTGCTGTGAATTGAACATAATTTCCCCCCTAGAACTTTTCCACTATACATGTACACTAATCAGTTTGCCTTGTGGGCATGCATTTGTTAATGTTAACCTTTGGTCTTGAGGAAACTCTGATTGACTGCAATGAACTATGTAATCACACCATGAGATCAAGTGGCATTCTGTCTAATTGGATCAGCTTAATTGGGTTCAGTTTTCTTGATGGTATGTTGTTAAAGAAGCTGGCTTTTCCAGACTTAAAGCTCTGTTTTTCATGGTTTATTTTATTTTAATAGGAACCAGGGTTAGTATAGTTGAATTTCTAAGAATCTTAAAGATATGGGAGTTGTACTTCTTTGGAACAAATGAAAGTAACAGAAAGTCTTTTATAAATGTTGGTAGCAATATTTCAAAGCAGGATGGCATTATCAGAAATAAATGAACTTTTTTTTTAAAAAAAAATCTATTGTTGGTAAGAGTGTTCACAAATCCAAATTTCATACAGACTCAATAGCCATTGTTGTTCATTTGGTGCTACAGAATAATATAGAGTTGTGCTTTATTGCAAGTGGGAAAATCCATGATTCAATTCTCATTCAGCCTCAGAACATATTGAGTGATACTGGGCAAATCTTTCTACTTCAGCTTAAACTACTTCACACTTGTTTTGTGTGAGGACAATATAGGAAGAATCTTGTCACTGTCCTGAATGCCTTGATGGAAACAAACAAATGTCCCATAAGTCCTTAACAATTCAGCCAGTGGTAGGAATTTTAATGTAGTTCAAATCAATACTACTTCAAATTTTATTCACCTACCTTTAATTTTACTTTTCTTTCAAATGGATTGTATTTTGGACCGATTGATTGGTTATGTGCCATCAAGTCAGTATTAATTGTAAGAAATCATATAGGTAGACATTGTCCAAGATGATATTTCTACAAACTGGAAAGATTTTCCGATGGTATATCCATCAATCAAGTCTAACCACTTTGCTATAGGTCATTCTTTTCTTCTCTTCCTTCTACACTTCCCAGTATTATGGACTTTTCAAAAGAGCTAAGTCTTTACATTGTGTCTGTAATTTGAGCCCCTTCCATATATTCACCTTCAGGTTTAAGGGTGATGGTGGTACCTATTTTAATTAGTTTTGTTTTTTATTGATTGTTTGAATGAATGAGTTTATAAGGCCACCTAGCTCAACATAGTCATGCTGGGTAACTAATAACATAGCATTAAAAAGTGAGAAAAATAAAAGAAATTCAATGCAGTGCAACTATATTTTGAAACAGAACTTACACATAACATCTAAAAAAGCATACATGTTAGATTCAACTAACATCCTGGCTCCAGCTTTTGGGAGAAAAGCTACATCTTCCAGAATGCTAACAGGATTGAGGCCATTCAATCTGTAATCCCCCTTTTTAATTGTGTTGCTTGACTGTTATTACTACAGCTTGAAGATGTTTTGCATTTTCAGCAAATGATACTATCAAAGTAGTGTCATTACTTTAACACAGGTTACTTTGTCCCTGCAATTGTAAAACTACACTAATCTTTGGTGATGCATTTTCTTTCAATATATATTTAGTATATATTGAATAAATAAAGGAAGACCTGACCTGGAACTATTCTCTTTTACTGTGTTCCATATGGTTTGTGGTTCTTATATATAGATGTTCCCCTAATTTTCTGTGACACAATATCCTGCACCATTCTATGTACGGCCACTTAGAAGTTAGTCTCACAGAGCTCAGAGAAGTGGGTGTAGAATTACAGTTTTAATATGATATCCCATTTATCTTTCATCAACTACACTCAACATTCATCAACCACCTAAAAAGATTATCCAAAGCAATCTTGTATTTTATAATTTAGTTCATGGATGGTAATAGCAATACTGACCTGTGGCAAGTGGTATTAAAATATTTCACAATAAATCATTTAAAATCTTGTAACATGCCAAACCTTTGCCCTTAAACACATGAATATTTACTGTCTTATTAAGTCTAGAAGAGTAAAATGCCCAACTCATTAATCTATGTTTCACTACTTGCTAATGGACTCCACAGTTAATGATGTAGCTTACTTCAGTGAAGGTACTAAAAACGAACCAAAGTTTTGAATTTGAAATAAATGATGCCCAAGGCTGACTTTACCTATGATTTACTGTAATATTAATTCAACAATTTTTATTAATCCTCCCAGGATGGCTTCACTCTTTGAAGCCTTACACTTTCATTTAGTATTCATTTTTTTCACACATCATAGTTTCCCTCTCTCTGGGCATTTGTCTGAAAACAGCATTTTCTGCAAATGTGTGAAATTTCATAAGGAGAACATAATTATATACCTGATTAGGATTTAATGTACAACCATTGATAGTTCTACTTGAATTTTTAAATCTGTCTACATGTTCAACACAATATACAAGAGCTGAGCTTTTGGGGGAGGAAAAGCCAAGCATATGCTTGAATCTTTTCCATTTATTCACTGGGATTTAAAATTACTTAACTTTGGCTGAATAATGCCACAAGTCTGTAAGATTTCTTTTATCTAATGCAAGCTCTGCTTCACTGAGGAAGAACTGGAATGGAAGTCCAGGAAAAGCAAGTATAAATTAATATCAAAGCTATTTTGCATTAATCTAGCCAGCTCCAGTTTAAATACTGTGTCGAATTCTAGGCATGCACCCTTCATGTAGGATTCATCAAATTGGAACAGGTGCATGAAAGGACAATCAGGGGATTGTAAATTAATATATGTCCCCTGAATAGTGGTTGAAGAGATTGTATATATTTAATCTTCAGAAGGCTGAAGGCACATTCATGGCAACATTTTGCACCACTTAGGGACTGAATAGCCTAGACATACTTTACCTAGTAATCACGTATGAGCTAAGATGGCTTCACAACTTTCAACTTTATCTAATGGTTGGTAGACACTGTTATTAAACTCTGTATTATGCTTAGCTCTCTATATTTCATTTGTACTTCTGTTGTGAACATATTCTCCTTCCTATATGAGAGGCTGTTGGACAGCCATCCCCCGGGCGCTCGCACGCACGCCAGAAAAGCGATTGAAGACCGGAGGACAATCCTCGAGTCCATGGGCAGGTTGACGGACACAGAGCAGCTCAATGCATTATGGCTGATTGAAATGAACGGGCCGATGACGCGCTCGAGGAGCCAGGCGCAGAGGCAAGCAGCTATATAAGCGAGCTCCCAAATCTCCTTTTATCTTTACTCTGATGACGTTGGCAGTTTGGCCGATGAAAGCCAAGTGACTTTTTACCCACACAGCCATTTTATTAATTGTTTCAAACAGATGATGAAGAAATTAAAAATAGTAATGCAGGAGAATGTTAAGTCACTAAATGTGAATGAATGCATAAAGGTCTATGGAATTATTATTGCGCTACACATATCAATTTCAAATACCAGATTAATTTCTACACATGATCTGAAAAGGACAAGAAAAAATATCATTCCACATCCTTTTACTTTCTTCTCTCTGTGTAAGTATTTCATCGTTGATTGGGAGGTGAATTTTGGATTTATTTATTTTTGCTGAAATACCCAATCTCCTTGCAGACTCTTCACTAACTGTGGGACACCATCTTTTAGGTTATTTTGATATTTACTTGAATCTAATATTTCTTGTCTGCTGGTATAATAAGAGTTACCTCTATCTATAATGATGGTAAGATATTTTATCCAAACGCTTTATCCAAAACCTTTTTTATCTATTAAGGTATGTTTTATGACTGTGGGCCGACTGTCCAATTTTTGTTTTATGAGTCCAAAGCATTGTCTTCCAAAATATTCCAGGTTTGCATTCTTTAGACAGTGACTTCTCCACATTGTTGGAAAAGAACTTTCCTCCTGAGTGCTGATTCTCTTGACAGTTTCTTACAAAATTATTAACAAAGAACGGATTTGCATTTTTTACATATCAATTTTACATAATTCAATTAATAATTGGAAAACAACAACATAATAAAAAAATTAAAAATCACCCCTTCAAAAAAAAAGAAGCCATCTTTTTTTCTTTTTTTCTTTTTAGAGCTGCCAAGAGTTATTGACTATCAACTAAAAGTATTATAAAGAAAATAAATGAATTGTCATTGCAATTCTTCATAGCTCTCATTATTTAATCTGGGCAAGTGTTTCTTAATGATTTGCTTTCTACCTTGCTCTTAGTTAACACAATTGTTTAATTTGCCTGAAGTCTTCTAACTATGCCAACTGATCCCCATCTACCCCAATTATAGTGATATTCTGAAAAGAATAGATTAAATTTAATATAATAAGTTAGCAGCAATTGTGCTTTCATCAACAAAAGTGCATTAAGAATTAGAAACTTAATTAAGTGCAATTCATGATGCGCACAATCCCCTCTGCATTTCCAAGGTAATTCAAACAATAATTACCTTAAAGCGACATTTTAAAATTTGCAAGAAAGTCCTGCAATTCAATTTATGCTGAATATTAAATATTCCATCATAACTTCTAATACTGACCATGAATTGGTGATGATGATTGATGATGATGATGATGATGATGACGATGATGAGGATATCCATTCAATTGTGTCTGATTTTTGGGACCATGAATTACTATAGTGGAATGTATTGATATATACATTGTTGAAAAAATAGAAGTGTGATGGTGATAAATTCACCATACCTCGTTAATGCCGCTCAGAATTGTGTGCAAGTTTATTTATTTAGAAAATTTTTATTGCCGCCTATTCGCACATGGCAACTCAAGGCGGCTTACCCAGGTATAAAAACACTGTATAAAAAGAAGAAAAATAATAAAATAATAACCCCCACCCCGATGACACACATTCAAACTAACCATTTAATGGGCTCTACCCCATTCTGAGTTCCCCAGGCCCGCTGGCAGAACCACGCTTTCAGTGCCTTCCAGAAGAGTGTTAGAGTGGGGGCCAGTCTGAGGGAATGATTTCCAGAGAGAGGGTGCCACCACAGAGAAGATTCAAATACTCGTGGTTATCATATGGTGGAGCAGCATTCTGGAATCTAAAATGGTGGAGGGAATGGAATCTTGTGCATAGAATATAAAATTCATTTTGTAATCTGAAATAGATGAAGTTCTAAAAATCACCCATCAAGATGTACAGAATAGGCCTATTGAATCATTTAAAAACAAGAATGAAATAGTAATAATGTGATTTTTATTTAGTGTTATCACATGGTATGGCAGAGTATAAATCTAACCAAATGAGAAATACATTTTCCAAAGAGACAATTAGTTGTTTCTCCTACAAAATATATCTATAGGCAGGAAACAGTGCATAATTTAAAACATTGGCTCCCTGCTTCCCCTTAACTTCTTTTCTTATTTCTTTCCTTTCCTTCGAATCCTGGAATTAAAGTTCCACCAGTTTTAGATACATTTACAGAAGAGAGAGTATTGAAGTTTGTCTGGATACCCACAATATGGCAAGCCATAATGCAGTTTGTTTAATTTGGGTTTAGACTACCCTATGAATGTAGAATGCAGTTTACGTGGTTTATGCTTTCCACAATGTGTCAAACCATTCAGATAGGGATTGTTCCTCCCATAAATCAAAGAAAAAGAAAAAGAAACCATAACTTAGATATATAGTATATATATATTGATGCTTTGACTTTGTAAACTTTATTAAGTTTTTCAAAAAGTTAAACAGGTAGTTCTTGCTTAACAACTTTTATGAACAACTTTTTGAAGTTACAAGACAGTGAACAAGGAGACTTATGGCTGGTCCTCAAAACTGCAGTTGTCACAGCATGCCCACAATCATGTGATTGGCAACTGGCCAATTACAAGGGTCACAATGTCCCACATCCATGTGATCATCATTTGCAACCTTCATTGCTGGCTTCACCTAAGCAATGAAGAAAGCTAGCAAGGGGTTACAAACAGTGATTGTGTGACTTGGTATTAATGATTGCATGGGAATTGCTTAACAACTGAAACCAGGAATGTCTAAACCTCTATCTTAAATCTGCAGTCATGTGACATTGCATTTTATGACTGTGTTGCTTAGCTGTGGAGTTGCTGATGCCAGTTACCTTCATTAAGCAAAGTAACTGTAAACTGACCTACAGAATTGTTTTGGCAATTGTTTTCATGACATGGCAATTGTTTTCATGACATGAAAAGTTGAAAGGGCACAGAAGCAGAGGAACTGTCCAATAGGGTATCATGGTTGCCACCACTTAGACTAAAAAAAAAATCCAAGATGCTACTTCTAAACTGTCCCAGTCCAGAAAGAATTGCCTTAAACCTATTTAGAGTCTAAAATGGGAGAGACACAGCTTAAAGATGCAGTGTGGAAATGCCCTTTGTATCTAATCCAGATCAGGGTATAAAAATAAAAAAAAATCAATTTTCATTTGGCAGAATTGGGCACAGTAAGAAGGTTCAGATCTGATCAGATCTTTAACTCCTCCCCCCTCAAATGGTTGCTTTCCTGTCACTGAAGATGAATCTTTAAAACTTTCCATTCAGTTCAAACCAAAAATATCTCCTTTTCAAATTGTATTTTTGGGGACTTTCTAAATGGACACATTTGTATAAATTATGTCTATTACACTATTGTGAACATTATAAAGCAGAAATGAACTGGTCCTTCTTGAATTTGAATTGTGCATATCTAAAAGACAATCTAATCCAATCATGTATTCACATTTGTTCAATACTGCTATTTTGGGGCGGGAATCTACTTAGAAAAGCAATCCATAAATGCTATATGCTGAAATATTTATTAGTATTGTTTATGAAATAATGTTTCAGTTTGAAAATCTAGCTTTTTACTTTTGTCTAAATCTTTTTCCTGCAAATATTGCTATTCTAATGTGATTGGAATATACAGTAGATACATATAGAAATGAATCCAATGATTTATCCCCTAAAAAAGCCCAAAACTATGTTGCTGGAATTTTCAGATAATAGAAAATTGACTTTCTAATTAGAAGTATTTGTGTTATCAAAAATGTTCATTTGTAGAAGTGTTTCTTCCAATTTTTTATTAAGACATGGATACAGAAATTATGGTTTGATTCTGTATGGTTCTAAGATCCATAAGAATTATAATAATGTTACTCCCATGGTTACTCCCAAAATCATCACATCAGACTGCATTCATGATACAGAAGAAAAGGAAGCGGCTGAGCCAACCAGAGGTGAAAAATACTTGTCTATCTGCACCATTTCTGCAATTCTCAAAGCTGCTGCAAGTGGACAGTGGTCTACAATTTAATCTGTTTTGGTGCTTTAAGGGACCTTAAAACCACATCTTCAAAACCATTTGGCCAACTTAGCACTTATCCCTGCCGATAAAGTCCACAGTAATCCTAGATGTACTCCTCAAAGCTATTCCTGTTAGAAACTTCCAGCCATGGGGGAGGGTTCAAACAGGCAATTGACCTTGAAAAAGGAAGCTAGTCCCATTGTCTAAGTTGACAGGTGAGCAATATTCTTACTTCTCCAAACTGTTTCCATTCCACTTAGAAATGGTAAGACAAGCTGACCTCTGGCTGTGATGCAGTATTACATCTTCCTTACAGCTGGTTATTGCAGCTTGGTATCACATGAAGAGCTGGTGGTCAAGACTTTTTTCTTTTCTTTCTTTCCCTATTTTTGGTATCTTAATGGAAATTAAGAGTTACTATAGCTTTCTCTTTGATTGTCCTGTATAATGCTCTCAAAGCTTTCCAGTTGAGGAGCAAGGTAGAAATTAATTGAATAAGCATGTCACTGAGACACAAAAGAACCCTTGGAGTTTTGAACTAACAATTCCAGAATCTTTACTATGAGTCCTTTTATGATAAGCCCTTTTAAAACCATGGGAAAAATTCTTAGGTTATAATATCATTATTGATTATAAGCTGCCTAGAGCTGCCTCTAGCCAATATGGGCACCATATAAAGCTAATAAATAAATGCATAAATAAATGTTATATTTAATACATTATACTCTTTAGGATTCACCATCCATCTCCCATCCTCAATGACATTTCTAGACTGATACGGGAAGAAGGTAAGGACAGGAAGAGAATCAGAAGCTGGAAAACTTAAAAGTTAGGCAAGATACTAACATTTATATCATAAAACAAGTATCTTAGATTAGGTTGATATATAATTAATTGGTATATAGGGAGGGATTTTTGATATCCAATAATTAAGAGATAGCATCCTCTGAATTAAAAATTTTATGACTTGACATTATTGATCCATTTATTCAAATGAGGAATAAATATTTTAGAGGTAGTAACCTTAATCTCATTACAAAATTGCAAGATTTGAAAATAGGTATAGTTTTTGATATATATTAAGTCTGATGGTGAAGAAAGAAAGAAAGAAAGAAAGAAAGAAAGAAAGAAAGAAAGAAAGAAAGAAAGAAAGAAAGAAAGAAAGAAAGAAAGAAAGAAAGAAAGAAAGAAAGCGGGGGAGGGAGGAAGGAAGGGAGGAAGGAAGGAAGGGAGGAAGGAAGGAAATAAAGTTAGTTTTCCATATGTAATAAGAAATTAAAGATATTTGTATTTCATAGAGATAGATAGAAATCTGGATTTTAGCAATCTGCACATAAAGATACATGATCTTGAGTTAATATACAAGGATGTATATCTCAGCTTTTCACCAGATCTTGTGTATCTGCAAATTTTAGACTACCACTTTTAGCAATTCAGAGGTCTAAAATGACTGAGATAAGTTTGGACTGCAATCTTTCCTGTCTTCTTGATATGTATTATAGTTTTTAATTGATTTTAATAGATAATTTATGCTGGTTGTTTGTTTTTGCTTTAATTGTGTTCACCACCCAAAGTCACATGCAAGTAACAAGGATGGCTATAACAAATAAATAAAAAATAATAAAAGCATATATTCAAAAGGGGGTTGAAGGGATGTATTCAGATTTATAATTGAAGTCTGCTATTTCTAAAGAAAATAAGGAAGGAGGAGAAATGGCGTTCACCAAATATATACTGTAATGTATTGGCCACAACTGTTTTAAATCACTTGCTTAATGTCTGACCTACATTGCTGTATTGTTTAACAGTTGCTGTTACTGAAAGCCAGACTGGCTGTCTCCAAGCTGATAATGAGGCTTGGGGTGGGGAACTGTTACTTTAAATCGATTGGTTGCCACCTAGAGGCTAACTGTATAAATAGCTGTGCAGCAGCCTTTAGGGCTGCTTCTGTTCTGAGTTAATAAATTTGTTGTTGTTTGAACTCTCTGCCTCATTCAATGCCTAAAGAACTGAAGATATAACAGTGGCGACGAAGGTGGGATGCACTGCTTCATTGAGAGAGCTTGAAGTCACTAGGGGGTGAGGTCAGCACAGAGCCTGACAGGAACTACGTTCCCCCCTCGGTCTGCCAGCAAGTCACGCTGGAGACCACCACGCCCTAAGGATCCATCCTAGGGCCTATACAGAAGCCAGCAGCGCAAGGCATTGAACGAAGAAACAAACCACCATGGCGAAGGTCGGGAAGCTCGAAGAATTCGATGTAACTCACCCGGAGAGATGGGCATCCTACATCTCCCACGTCAAAAATTATCTCCGCGCCAACCAGGTCGCTGAAGATGGATTGAAGGCTGCGACACTCCTCTGCATGTACAGCCCCGCCACCTTCGACATTGCAGAGAACCTGGTCGCCCCGGCACCACTCGAGTCGGTCACCTACATGGACTTGAAAAAAAAGCTCCGAGACCATTTCGAGCCCAAGTTATCCATTATAGCATGGAGGCACGCTTTTGAGCAGCGGGAGCAACAACCCAGCGAATCTGCAACAGAATTCATTGCCGCACTTCATCAAGCATCCCGACTCTGCAATTTTGTGGATTTGGAGGAGAGACTACGAGACCGCTTAGTCTGTGGACTCCGGAATCGAGAGCTCCAACAAAAACTGTTCGCTAAGGAGACTCTCTTGTTACAAGAGGCCTTGAAGGAGGTCATGGCGGACGAAGCCACCGGAGGGGCCATTAAAGTGCTGCGGCCCTCCAAAAGCACACCAAGCACCAAAGCCGCCCACCACGAGGACGCCAAGTGGATGGAAGACACCGACTCAGACTACAAAGTCGACCAGCTATGAAAGCACCCGGAGAAGGGACCATAGCCAGCTGGGAAGGCAGTTCCATTCCTTAAATGCATGGGCTGCAGAGGCCGCCATCAATGTGTGGATTGCCAATTCTGAACTGCAATGTGCTGGGCCTGTGGCAAACCAAGCCACATTGCCGCTGTCTGCCGAGGTCGTCAGAAAGAAGACGCATTCAGGAGAGGTACCGGGGCCCCGGGTCAACACTGAGTAGGGTTCTGCTCCAGCCGAAGAAGTGTATTCCGCACTGGTGCCCATCGCCCCCTAAAGTAGAAGCTTAGACTACAGGTCAAGCTTCAGGGAGTTCCATGCAAGATGGAACTGGACACGGGCTCAGCCATGTCCATCATTTCACAAGGAACATTCAGGCACCTATGCCATCGTAGCAACAGATGGGCCAAGCTCTGGCCGTCTAATCTACTACTCACAGACTTCCAAAACTGCCGAGTGGCGATCAAAGGCAAAGCCACACTTCTGGTGGAATTCAAGGGGTTCAAGGGGCTACTAGATGTCATAGTGGTGGAAGGCCAATGCACGAGCCTCATAGGGCTCGATTGGTTTGATGCATTGGGCATTCAAGTAACCAGCATTCACCGAACACTAGCGGCAGATCTGCCTGCATTCTGTCAAGAGTTCGCAGATGTTTTCAGTTCTAGTGTCAAGGCTGCTAACATTGAATGTTTTGCCTGACATTATATATGGATGCAGACATTTACTATTTAATCTGTGTATTACTTTAAGAGCCACTATTAGATAGTAGGGGGGGGAGTGAAAGAATGTGCTTGGGAACTAGTTAGCCATAACAATATTTCAGCAGAGCGTCTTCAAAGCTGGATGAAATGTGAGAAAATAAAATATGGCGTGTTATGGAACGGGAGGGAAAGCTCACACTTTAAACTAATTGGGGAATGTGATTAATGACTGTTAAATGAGGGAGGGGGAATGTGCTCAGATACTGTGGGATGAAGTAGGAGGGTTTAGATTTTGGCTTCGCTTTGTATGTGCCGAAGCTATGTTGCCAATAAAAGATACTTAAAGGAAAACAATACCTCAGGTTTCTTTGAATAGCATCTTCCTTCGGAACCATAACATCTAGTCTAGGGGAGTACAAAGGTCCTCCGATCACCCTCAAACTTGATCCTATGGTAACTCCAATATGGATCAAGCCTCGTAGAGTGCCTTTCGCGTTAAAACCCAAAATCGATGCAGAGCTGGATAAGCTAGTGGAACAAGGGGTATTGCAGCCCGTGTGGGAGACCCCCAAAGTAATGCCATTAAAGGCCAACAGGGAAGTGCAAATATGTGCTGACTATAAGTGCACTCTCAACAGGGCACTTCAACAGCATGCGTACCCTGTGCCAGTTGTCAGTCATATTTTGGCGTCATTGCAAGGAGGCCGCATGTTCACCAAATTAGATTTGGCACAGGCCTATCAACAACTGCCTGTGGACAAGGCCACGGTGATAGCCCAGACCATTGTCACCCATAGGGGGGCTTTTAAGGTTAAGCGCCTACAGTTCGGGGTGAGTGTAGCCCCAGGGAGTTCCAGGGAGTGATGGAGCGCACGCTCAAGGGAATTCCTGGGGTTTGCCCATACTTCGATGATGTCCTCATTGCTGGGGAATCGGTTGAGATTCTGGCTGAACGGCTTAAGGCCGTCCTTCAGTGGTTCCGTGACGCGGGACTTAAACTAAAAAAAGAAAAGTGCAAGATTGGGGTAGAGTCAACCAAGTTCCTTGGTTTCCGCATCGATGCTGAAGGCATTCATCTGGCGGAATCCAAATTAAAAGCAATGCAGCAGGCCCCAAGGCCGAAGTCAAAGGGAGAGCTTCAGGCTTTCCTAGGCCTTTTGAATTTTTACCATGCCTTCCTCCCAAACAAGGCCGCAGTGGCAGAGCTGTTACACTGGCTCTTGGATAGACAAGCTCAGTGGCAGTGGACCAGTGTCCACGAGAGTAGCTTCCAAGCAGTCAAATCACTGCTGTCATCGAACTCAGTTCTCACTCATTTCAATGAGCAGCTGCCTGTCTGCATTGCGTGTGATGCATCCCCGTATGGGGTTGGGGCTGTGTTAAGCCATTTAATGGCTGATGGGAGGCAGAAGTCCATCGCATATTACTCCAGGACCCTATCGTCCGCAGAGCGCAACTACGTGCAAATTGACAAGGAGGCTCTGGCCATTGTGGCCAGAGTTAAAAAGTTCCATGACTACTTGTATGGCCGCCAGTTCACGGTCTTCATGGACCACAAACCACTCCTAGGGTTGTTCACCACAAACAAACAGACACCTCCGATTCTGTCTCCTCGAATGCTGAGGTGGTCTATCTTCCTGTCAGCCTACACTACAGGATGATTCACAAACCGGGCAAAGAAATGGGCCGTGCAGACAGCCTGAGCAGGTTGCCCCTGCCACATGTGGAGCCAGCTCCAGCTCTGGCTGCACGCATCCTGGCTATCCAGGATTTGCCGGAATCTCCCCTTCATGCTGGGGACATAGCCGCTGAGACAGCAGCTGACAAAACACTGAGTCGTGTGCTAAACTGGGTACACACAGGATGGCTGGAGAAACGTCCAGGGCCAGAATTTCAAAGTTTCTTCATGAGATAAGATGAGCTTTCAGCTCATAAGGGGTGCATCCATTGGGGAAGTAGGGTCATAGTCCCGAGCTCTTTAAGGCCCAGGGTCCTAGAGTCTCTGCACGAGGGTCATCCAGGAATAGTCGGATGAAGGCACTTGCGAGGAGCTACCTTTGGTGGCCAGGGCTAGATAAAGTCATCAAGGCCCAAGTACATGGTTGCTACACGTGCCAGCAATCCAGACCGGAGATGCCGCAAGCCCCTGTCCACCGATGGGAGGACACACACACACCGTGGTCAAGAATCCACATCGATTTTCCTGGCCCTTTCAGGGACAGCTGTTTCTAATAGTGGTAGATAGCCATTCTAAATGGTTAGAGGTCACACCAGTCCCTACTATGACCACTGCCAGGACCATCCAGGAACTGTGCAGAATCTTTGCAACACACGGACTTCCAGACATGTTAGTCTCTGACAATGGGGCTCAGTTTACCACTTCTGAATTCCAGTCTTTCCTCAGGGCAAAACTAATACGGCATGCCACGTTGGCTCCCTTTTACCCGGCCTTGAATGGCCAAGTGGAATGCATGGTCCGCACAACCAAGGAATCACTAAAATGGATTGTCATAGGGAATTGGCACCACAGACTGGCAGATTTTCTACTTTGCCAATGCACAACTCCCTGTACCGCCACGGGCAGAAGCACTGCCGAACTCAGATGGGACCGATGTTTGATCACCAAGCTGGACAGGCTGCACCCCGACCGGGTTGCCTCGGACTCTACTCAGCCAAAGGCACCTCGGAATTTGCAAGTGGGTGACTGGGTTTGGACCTGGAATTATGGGCAAGAGGCTTTGTGGGTGGCAGCCGTGGTTGTTAAGGTATCAGGACCACTCTCTTATGAGGTGGTCCTGGAAGATGGGCGAGTCATTCGCCGGCACATTGACCAGCTGTGTCAGAGGCTAGTGAACCAGTCGCTGGCTTAGGCCTCTCAAGAGGGCCGCATGCAAGGGCCTTGTGACAGCGGCCCAACAGAGGAGCTTGCATGCTCCAACAGAACTCTTACTCAAGGAGTCGGGGAAAAGGCCATAGGAGGCTTAGGCCTCTCAAGAGGGCCGCATGCGAGACTTCCGGTTCCGGTCGCAGCGCCCGCGGACGTGCAGAGAACTCATTCTCTTGGCCGTCCGGTTTCCCCCCGCCGGTAGACCCTGGATAGGGTCGAAAGTCGCCCTGTAGGGGTGACCACCGTAGAGGAGGGCACTCGTTGATCGCGGAGGGAGCGGCGGCTCCCTCTACGGTCCGAGAAAACCACCTTTGGGCCGACGGGGAAAAGATCGGCCAGTAACATGGCCGATCACTCAGCTGCTCCAGCCGAAAGTCACAGCAACATCTAAGCAAAAAGAACCACCGTGGAAGATCCGGGTGAGACCTTTCCTTCCCTCTTGTTAATTTACCTTTTTCCCTGCTAACAGCTTTAAAAACTATTTCCCTATTTTGAGAAAGCAGCGTTTGATTACTGGGGAAAACGGGCTTTGGAAAAACAATTATTGTTTTTTTTACTATTTTATTTTGTCTACATAAGCAGTTGGAACTCGAGCATCCGGATTATTGTGACTTTCTCTTTTGGCTTGTTTATCTTCAGTTTAGGTGAAAATCCTTAGGGAGGGGGTGGAATGTTCTTTCCCCCCCCCCTCCTGAACAGTACTGCCTAAAAAACGTTTTGCTCTCTGGGCGGACTTATGTAGATTCTTTTGGATACAATGCATCCTGGGACTTGGCATGAAGCCCAGAAACTTTGAATGATACAATGTAACTTGCTCCATTTGAACTCCCACTTCCTGATTTTGGCGTGATGCCCAGACTGGATTACAACATAACAACTGACTGCCAGTTTTTATCTCTGTGCTGGTCTTGACTATTGGTTTTTTTTTTCTCTATCTTTCTTTGGAAATATATCTCTGTCTGCATTTTATATTTTATAACGCTGCAATCTATTTTTTAAGCTGAACTTCTTTAAAAAAAAAAGAAGAAGATGGAATCCTACTCACAGATTAATTATGGACTTATATTAGAAAAATTTTTGGAAGCGAGACTGGAACTTAAAGAACATTTTAGATCGCTTAGTTTCAAGGAGGACTCAGAATTAAAAATTGAAGCTCAACCTTTGATTGACTATGATACACAATCAGATCTACAACTTAATGAGATGGATGGAATACATTTACAATCTATTGAATCTACTGAATTTATTGAAGAGGAAGAGGACACATCCTACATGATGGATTTCTTTGATGATCAAAGGCAGAACTCAACTAAAACATTTACAACTTTAAAAGCAACGGGATTGGACTTCCAAATACGAGGCACAAAAAACGTTGACAACATGACAGTACAGACAACACTGGATAAAAGAGAAAAAGAATATGATTGGACTCAATGGTGGGAAAAGGCCTTTAGCCAGTTACTAAGATGGGAGGATTTAGAGGCCCTGTTGTGGAAACCTACCTGGCACAAAAAGAAAGCTAGAATTAGATTTAAAAATAAGAGTTAAAATTTTATTTGATGGGTAAAAAGAGCTTCTGGACGTTGATTGAACTAATATTTTTGAGATCTTTAAGGTTACTTTGGTATGAGTCAACACTAGATTTAAATTATGGATTTGATTATGATTTGGAATGGCAATAAGAAAAATTGGAAAATTTATAATTAAAGGAGTTAGATTGAGATTGAGACTGGTGAAATATTATTGATATTTTTATTTATAAGAATTGAATGGTAATTAGTGAGGTATTAAATGGATTAAACTGAAACAATTGAGGAATATTTTAGGGACGTGGACTGATCTATGAAAATATTGGATAGAATATAGTTGAGAAATATTAAGATATAATAGTTATATTACTTGTTTATGATAGAAATAATTATTGTCCTATTATTATTATTATAATGTTATTATATTACTATGTCTAATGCAATAGTTTTAAAATATATAAATTCATGTTTATTTACATAATATGTATGTGAAATAGAATAAGAGATATAATTTGATTGAGAAGCATAAATTGAAATGGAATAATAGATAGAGGTGAGAAACAATTTATATTTTAGGAATGCTCGAATTGTATACCATAAGAGGGAACTTTTAAAGTAGTAGTTTAAATTGTATATGTATGACTGTATTTTTTGTTGTGTTCTATGGAGTGCCCTATCTCCACGATGTGTTGCAAGCACTTGGCTGTAAAACAAACAAAAACTAATAAAACTTGTTATGGAAAAAAAAAAGAGGGCCGCATGCAAGGGCCTTGTGACAGCGGCCCAACAGAGGAGCTTGCATGCTCCAACAGAACTCTTACTCAAGGAGTCGGGGAAAAGGCCATAGGAGAGCTTCCCCCAGACAGACAGACAGTATCTGCTGAACAGGACCGGCAAACTGTGCTGAGGGACAGCCCTGCAGACTTTGCTACATGAGTGGACTTTGGTTTGGGCCGACCGGGACTGGCCAGCCAAAGGGACCCGAGTCAACCTGACTTCACTGGATCTCAGAGTCCTGGCCTACCCAGCCAGGCAGGTGAGCGGGTAGACCGGGAGACCCATGCAACCCCTAGACGTTCAGAATGGTCAAGAAGGCCGCCTAAATATCTTTAGGACTGTGTCCAGCAATTGAGAGTTTGAGCCATCTAGGGGGAAGGGGTGTAATGTATTGGCCACAACTGTTTTAAATCACTTGCTTAATGTCTGACCTACATTGCTGTATTGTTTAACAGTTGCTGTTACTGAAAGCCAGACTGGCTGTCTCCAAGCTGATAATGAGGCTTGGGGCGGGGAACTGTTACTTTAAATCTATTGGTTGCCATCTAGAGGCTAACTGTATAAATAGCTGTGCAGCAGCCTTTAGAGCTGCTTCTGTTCTGAGTTAATAAACTTGTTGTTCGAACACTCTGCCTCATTCAATGCCTAAAGAACCGAAGATATAACATATACTTCCTTAAGTACTATGACAATTTATGTGGAGGTCCCTAAGTTGTCTTTTTCATGACGGACCATGAAAGTCCATGCCTGGAACTGGGGAGCAGACAGAATCTGTACATATCTCCAGCAAGAAACTTTACTAGAACTCATATCATTCTGTAAGCAGAAAGAATATTATGGTTTATACAGTGGATGTTCTGTACTGAATCTCCAGATTATAAGAATTAAAGTATTTCTTAAAACACTTCCTATATTAATACATTAATTGAACAAAATATAGAAAATACTAAAATTTGCAGCAAGGGAAATATTCAGGGTTGTTACTCCCTAGGGCTATGTTTTCCTCTACCATCAACTCTTAAGTCTTAGCTCTTCACAAAGATATTTAAAATATGAATTGTGAAAATAAGTAAACAAATACTACCATTTAAAAATCACCTACAAACAGCAGGCTTCTGAGTTGGTGGAAATTGATTGAGTCTTTTGTTGGAAACAGACAGACAAACAACATGAGCTGATTATGCAAAGTGATGATAATGATTTCAACAGCAATGTAGAGAGTTGGATGGTGATTGCTTTCAACCATGTTGTGAATTTTAACTAGCCAGCCTATTGCAATCATTTGGCATTGTAGTTCATCCATCTAAACGTATGCTGCTACTGTTGTTTTTCAAACAGCTCAGAAATCATTTGCTTTTTGGGAGAAAAAAATCTAAAACATATTGGGCACTATGATATACAGCATTAAGGGTATTTAGACCTGTCAATGAGAGCTAGAGCACAGGGCTTTGGATTGGATGAGTATAAATTATTTGAAGAAACCATGGTTCAGATTCTGTTATTACAACTGTTTGTGTACTGGAGGAAAATTGAACAGTTAATGATTCTTGATAATGATTCTTTGTGAATTAAGCATGTTCTTTTTCAATTATTTTCAGTGAGGTTTTTTTATAGGAATATAACAAAGAACATAATTAACTGGTGCAGAATTTTCCTCCACTCAGATTTTGTTAAAAAGGAAATTTCTTTTTTTTCCTTTGTGAGGTTAAGAACTTTCTAATCCACTGTTATGTTCCAACAGCAACCATACCAGTTATTGTAGCCTTTGTCCAAGGATATAGCAATATAATACCTCATCTAAACATAGAAATTCTGATAGTTCTTTTCTTTTATTAATTATCTGATAAATGTTCACATCCATAAGCTGCACCCAATGTTATGATGCTGAAGAGAACAGGCTGCTGCATGAAAGAAAGTTTTTACTACACTCAAAATCTCTCTATGCACCAAATTATTCTCCCCAAAATTATTCCATTATGTCCTGGTGGCATAGTGGTTAGAATACAATATTGCAAGCTGACTCTGCTCACTGCCAGGAGTTCGATCCTGACTGGCTCAAGGTTGACTCAGCCTTCCATCCTTCTGAGGTCCGTAAAATGAGCACCCAGATTGTTGGGGGCAAAATGCTGACTCTGAAAACCACTTAGAGAGTGCTGTAAAGCACTATGAAGTGGTATAGCAATAGCAATAGCACTTAGATTTACATACCACTTCACTGTGCTTTACAGACCTCTCTAAGTGATTTACAGAACCAGCATATTGCCCCCAACAATCTGGGTCCTCATTTTTCTGACCTTGGAATGATGGAAGGCTGAGTCGAACTTGAGCCAGTGAGAATCGAACTGCTGAACTGCTGGCAAATGGCTGTCAGCAGAATTAGCCTGCAATACTGCATTCTAACCACTGTACCACCACAAGTCATGGTATATAAGTCTAAGTGTTATTGCTATTCCTGCTTATATGGGTAGCTCAGTCCAGAGTCACAACCAGTTGTGCAATTAAGATAATTGCATCATAATTATTCATACAGACATTTATTTATTTATTTCTAATTGGGGTACAATGTGGGTGATTAAATCTTCTGTGATATGGAACCAGCTAGGCCATAACTTGGAAGTCAGAAAGGCATTTTTAACTGTCAGTGCTTCACTAGAAGCAGTTTTTTTAAAAAGTTAATTAGTGAAGGAAATAAACAAAATAAACAAAAAGTTTTTACCTGCTGTTTGGGGAACACTATTTCCAGTAGTTTCCCTAAGTCCTTGGCTTTCCTCCCCCCCCCCCGCTCTTTTCCTAAGCAAAATTGATTTCTGATCAAATGTTTCTGGATAATATCAAGGTAAATTGCATGACATAGTTGCACATGGAGCAAAAATCCATTCCTCAGAGCAACCTATTCTATTTTCTTTCCGATTCACAGCTTGAACTATTTCTGGAAACTGAGGGTTGCCCCAAATATTTCTTTTGCTTTTCTCAAATACCCAAAACCCAACATTTTGCAACATTCTTTCCCATTATCTGAAACAGGCTTTCATCCAACTGTGGACTGAAATTTTTCAAAGCCCCAATCAGTATAAAAGGATCAGCCATTTTGTTGGCCATCAGATAGCAAAATTAAGGTCAGTCAAAATCTCTAGAATTTGGACTCTTGATCAGCAGTTGTATAAATTATAGGAAGATTTCAGAAGATTTTAAAGAGAATATCATATTTAAAGTTTTTGCAGATTGAAAAGCATCAACAGAAGATATAAAACTAGATGTGATTAACATATAGCTATTTTCTATTTGTCTCCCCAAGGATACATGAATGGAAAAAGGTCTGTGCGTGGAGGGCATAAATATTTATTTGTGTGATTAAGGAGACATTAATTATTAGGGCTGTGCAGCGTTTCAGATTCTAGGGCAAAAATATTCTTTGTAATGTGCAGACATGCTAACATTGTTCCTATCTGCAGCTCATTAAAGCTGCTGAGTCTTTTCCCTAATCATTCTACTGTCCTCCATAGTTGCAGCACAATCCCAGGAAAACATGACACAGGTTTAAGGAATTGTAGACAGCTGCTAAGACCATGTCTTCAATGCTCTGAAGCAACTTTCTTCTCAAATCCTAAGCACTGCACAAGCTTATAAACTATGTTTTGCTGAAAAGCAAAATTCCCGTGCTTGCCATTCATCAAAATATCCCTCAAAAGGGCTCCTTTAACATAATTGGAGACAAAAGTGAAAGGTTTGCACTCCAGGACATTATTTATTTGGGAGCTAAATTTATCTTGAGAGAGTTCAACTTGTGGAATAAGAAATCTGAATTGGCCCTGCTTAAATAAATTGGAAGATAAAGCAAACGTTTTTGCTTTATTCAGCAAGAGGGCAAAATCTGCTTTTGACACAATCCTTAAATGTGCTCTTGGGCTTTCTCACCAATAAACCTTTCCATGCAGCAGGATGAAATAGCTTACTTTAGGCAGCATCATGGGGTAGGGATATATGCAAAGAGAAGCATTTGTAGGGGGGGGGGAACCAGAGCTTTGCTTTGGCCAGCCCAGAGTGTGGAGTTGTCTCTGCCACTAATACAATATAAAGCTGTCTTTGCAGCTGAGTCAATCTGGTGCAATGGTTAAAGTAGCAAGCTAGAAACTGAGAGACTGTGAATTCTGGTTCCAGCTTTGGCAGGTGACCTTCAGCCTGTCATTCCCTCTCAGCCCTAAGAAGGATGCAACAACAAACTACTTCCAAAAAATCTTGCCATAAAAACTGCAGGGACTGATCCAGGTAGTCACCAGAAATCAAAAGCTGACTTGAAGGTACATGCACACATACACACAGAAACACACATTTTATCTATGAAGAATTTTGTAGCAGCTCTTTGTGTACTAAGAACCCTTGTAATCACTGCTGGGGAAATTGAAATATACAGGTCACCCATGTTCACAGTCCAAACTGGTCACAGTAATGTGCAGTTTTGTTATAACAATTTTGCTATACAATTAAGCTGGATAGCAAGAAGATAGCTTTCATCACCTTTCCAGGTTGGGGTGGATAGCTTTCAAGATGATCTTTGTTACTCAAAGAATGTGATCGTAGGAATTAATTATATCTTTTTCTGAGCATTTTGTCTCCCTCTCTTTTCCTGTTTGATACCCAAATGTCTGCATGCTTAGTTTAAAGATGCTTGTGTTTTCAATTCTTTTTATCATGTATCTTATGTTTTACTTTGATACTTTTGCTTTCTTCTCTTCTCCCTTTTATGGGGAAACTTATTTATACACTTAGTTTGGACAACTAGAGATTTGCATCACATTCAACCAAATCAAGCTGAGCTGCTTCAAAGAAATTCTACAATTCTTCAAAGCGAAGTAAAGTTCTTTCCAAAACAATCAGAACTTCGAAAAGATCTTTCCAAACTTTTTAAAATCCAAAGAAAGGAAGGAAGGAAGGAAGGAAGGAAGGGAGGGAGGGAGGGAGGGAGGGAGGGAGGGAGGGAGGAAGGAAGGAAGGAAGGAAGGAAGGAAGGAAGGAAGGAAGGAAGGAAGGAAGGAAGGAAGGAAGGAAGGGCTGGAGAGGAAAAGTCAACCCATGAGTATAGTTTAGGAGGAGTTTTCCAGGTTTTAAGGGAAAATTTCACTCTACAATCTAATCTAGCCATTTGCTACGATAACATGAAAGCAATGAATGAATAAATGAATAAATAAATAAATGAATGAATGAATGAATAAATAAATAAATATAAAATAAGTAAAATGTGTAATGAGATAGCCAATATGAATGATTGCTGTCTCAAACATAGAGGCTTAAATCATCACCCAGACATTAAGCTCAGTGATATGCCCTGGGCAAGCCATAATCTCAAACAGAAGACAAGTTGTCACTGTAATGATAAAGTAGGATGAATTAACATATGCCATTTTCTTGTATACAGGTGCTTAAGAGCCATGGTGGTGCAGTGGTTAGAATGCAGTACTGCAGGCTAATTCTGCCAATTGCTGACTACCAGCAGTTTGGCAGTTCGAGTCTCATCGGCTTAAAGTTGACTCAGCCTTCCATCCTTCCGAGGTCGGTAAAATGAGGACACAGATTGTTGGGGGCAATAGGCTGACTCCATAAACCACTTAGAGAGGGCTATAAAGCACTGTGAAGCGATATATAAGTCTAAGTGCTATTGCTAATGCTATTATCTTGTGAATTCAGACTGATATTCCATTTTTACACTAGCAGCATAGGTTTCCATTAACAATATCCAAAGCTGGCTTCCATGCAAACATGATAAAATATAAGAATAGTAATAGAAAGCCCACATACAAGAGTCAAATGTTACAAATAAATGTTACAAATAATCCCACAATTAGTAAGCACATACATACTTGTAGGGGAGATGGGTGGCATAACAATTTAATACAGGTAATCCTCGACTTATGACCACAATTGAGCCCAAAATTTCTGTTACTAAGAGAAACATTTGTTAAGTGATTTTTGCCCCTATTTACAACCTTTCTTGCCACAGTTGTTAAGTGAATCACTGCAGTTATTAAGTTAATAACACAGTTGTTAAGTGAATCTGGCTTTCCATTGAGTTTGCTTGTCAGAAGGTCGTAGAAGCTGATCCCATGACCCCAAGGCACCCCAACCGTTATAAATATGAGCCGGTTGCCAAGTGTCTGAATTTCCATCTTGTGCTTAAAGGGAAGCTGCAATGGTCATAAGTGTGAAAAAACTGACATAAGTCACTTTTTTCACTTTGAACGGTCACTAAATGAACTGCTGTAAGTCGGGGACTTCCGGTTTGCCGCGCGACCACCATGGATGCCTGGGAGATGAGCTTCATCTCCCCTGTCCAGTTTCGCATCGCTGGGGGACCCTGAAAAGGGTTGAAAGTCGCCCCATAGAGGCAACCAGCAAGGAGGGGCTCTCGCTGGAGCCAACGATCCCTCCAAACTGGTGGACGAAAGACCGGCCATAGAAATATGGCTCGTCACTAGGCTGCAGACAGCAGAAATCACACTCACCATCTGGCAACTTCAAAGCAGCGTGGAAAGGACTGGGTGAGATCTACCTCTCTTAAATCCTAATTGCTTTCTGTACCTTCACAAGCTGCTAAAGTACTTTCCCCCCTGTGGAGAGGGAAGGGAGATTTCAGCCCTCCCTCCAGACACAGCAGCAACTGACTACCCAGGGGAGTTTAAAACATTGAAAAAATAACTGGATCCTAATTGGGAATCTATTTCTTAGAATTTGTGGATTAAAAGACTCTTTATTTTCTATTTCCTATTTTTCTTCAATTTTTCTTCCCTATTTTTATGAGATCTGGGTTTTTTCTTTTAAAATAGAAGAGAAAACTAAGATTAAAATAACTTTGGAGAGACATCTTGTGGCTAAACCTGATATTGCAATCTGTTATTGTGTAAAAGAGACTTGGCTGACAGCCCAGAAAGTAGATAAGATACTTGCAACCTTGAGAAGCTCAGCTGTGCTCTTTATTGAGTGGAATTCTTGAATGCAAAGTCTTTTAGTTTAAATATACTATTATGGAGGAAGATCAGAAATGAATCTTCCTTATGGAAGAAGAGCAGGACCAAAATCTTTGTCTGTTGAAAGAGATTCTTCAAATCTTAATTACAGCTGGTGATGAAATAAGAAGCTACAGGAAAAAACAAGAAGACAGCCTGGACATGAAAAAGCAAATTATAACTATAATTAAAGAATCATCTATGCAGGATACTACAGAAAAAGTGGAACAATTAAACATCATGACAGAACACTCAACTGCTCAACAAATAGAGACAATGGAAAATACAGAAAAGAAATTGACAAAAGGGAAAGAGGTAAAGACTTCCTATTTAAAGCAGAAGGAGCCTGAGGATTTAAAAGGAAAACAGATGGAAGAGAAGACAAACAGTTCAGGAAATGGAAAGACAAGGAAAAGTCCTGCTGGATCTGCTAGCCCTCTTTAAAAAATGGCAACTGGATGGTTATCTCAATGTCAAATAATAGATATAACAACCCAAGGAGATCTGCTCGATGACCCCAAAGCAAGGACATGGAAGATGACTTGGCAAAGAAAGCAAGCTAGAATAAGACTGAAAAAGAATGGGGTTTTGATTTATAGATGAGATTTAAAATAGAATATACTTAAATGGATAAGATGGGTATTATGAGAACTTAAAACAGAATATACTTAAGCAGACAAGATGTGTACTTTAAATATAAGATATTGTTATGAGTTGAGATAAAGAAAACTTTGATCAAGTAAAACTTAGAAATATAAAACACTAACAATTAAATTTGAATATTGATTTGTGCATAAAGGTCTTGTAAAGGTGACTAAGACACATATAAGCTAAAACTTCATTGATGAAAGCAATAAACATGTCTGTATGTTTTAAAATAGAATATACTTAAATGGCTAAGACATGTATTTTGAATATAAGATGCTGTTATGAGTTGAGACAAAGAAAATTTTGGTTATGTAAAACTCAGAAGTTAAAATATTAATAGGTTAACTGGAATATTGACCTGTGCATAAAGATTGTGTAAAGATGATTAAGATATATATAAGTTAAAACCTTATTGATGAAAGTAATAAATATGTATTTATGTAGCAGTAAGGGGGAAAAAATTATTAGTTCTAAATATGAGATAGTAGATATAAAGAGGAAGAGAGAGGAAGTATTAAATGCGGAAATAAAAGAAATTTTGGTTATTAAATTTAAGATTTTAAGGTACTTGAGAATTATTAGAAAATAAGAATACTATTATTGCATTATTAACTTGTTGATGTAGAGGGTGAGAACTTATATAGATAAGATGTGTATTCTGAATATTAGACTTTGAGAGGAATGGTGATAAAGGAATTGGGGTCATCTAAAGTGTGGAAATGATAATTATTAAATGTTAAACTTAAATATTAATGGAAAATTAAAATTGAGAAAAATGGATTAGGTCATTGATTGTCTAAAGACTGAAAGTTAAAACAACTAAGATATATATTAACTAAAAATTATTGATAAATGTTAGAAAGTTACTTTCTATTTGATTGACAGAACAAGAATTGTATTAGTTAAAATATGAGACAGTAGATATTAAGGGAGAAAGAGAGGGAATGGGGATTGTAACAATTTGAGATCTGTACTAATGATATCTATGTGTAATAGAATTATTGTACCCAACTGCCACGTTGCTTTCAAATATTTAAATGTAATATTAGAAAATCAATAAAAAATTACAAAAAAAAAGAACTGCTGTAAGTCAAGGACTACCTACAAATTAAGAAAATAAATAAAAACATAATTTGCCTCCATGAAATATTTCTTACCATGGAAAAATGATATTCATCACATCAAGGAATGGGATTACCTCATCAAAGCATTTTGCAGGGCATTTCCCATGCCCTCTAGCACTTCCAACTAGAAGTACAGAAGAAGCAAATGTTTATGGAGATACTCAGTCATCCCAAAGGTCATAGTTATCCCAAAGATGCTTTTTTCACGAGGCAACTGGACTTTCTCATTTTTCTTTGAAGACGTTTCGCTTCTCATCCAAGAAGCTTCTTCAGCTCTGTCTGGATGGTGGGAAATGGAAAGATTTATACTCCTTGCAGACAGCTGGACATTTGCATTCTTTTAGCAAGTCGTTAAAGCTACCTGGAGGCTTATCTGTGTCTTCAGGGTCACCTGAGTAGTGCAAATGGATGTGGAGCCTTCTTGGAACTGTTGAAAGAATGAGGCATTTATGCCTGCGCAGAAGCCTCTTGCAGCTTTCAGACATGCCAGAGATACAGCCCAGCAATGCGGCAACTTCAC
Organism: Azemiops feae; assembly: GCA_023970755.1. Lineage (NCBI taxonomy): Eukaryota > Metazoa > Chordata > Lepidosauria > Squamata > Viperidae > Azemiops > Azemiops feae. Next base: position 1,143,617 of record JALGBA010000588.1, read on the forward strand.
TTTGCTTTGTAGCAGCAGGACAAAAAGGCATAACCTTTCATGAAGATGCACCGAAGGGATGTTTTGCTTCCAGCATTATAAAAGTGAAACTCTCCTTTTCAGTTTTGCACAGTCTTATTCCGGACCTTATCATTCTGCACCACACAACTGTTCACTGAATAAAATGGTTCTCCGTAGCATACCAGTTCCACTCGAGCCATTGCATATCCAGTCCTTTTCGCTTCTATTTTAGCCTAATAATGCTGGGAGAACACAATTCCTCAGATAAACAATTGAAACAGTGAACGGTAATGCACTCTGAATAAATTCTTCTCTTTCAGACATGAAGGGTCATTAAGCAAATAGATCATGATACACAAAAGCCAGCTGAGAGTTTTCATCATATTAGCAAAACTCTACTTTTTTTTTTCTACTCCAGAATTTCCTTCGAAAGAGAACCAATCATTTTTTTCCTTAGCATAGCGTAGTTCTGTCTCACAACTGAAGAGAACTGTCAATGAGAGGGAAATAGAAGGATAAACATTAAGGATTTTCCATCTCCCTCATTGCTTCCCCATTGAAAATTCAGCCTGTGAGGTAATCTACCTAGCAATTTCTGAAAGTTTTCCTTCTTTTGCAAAAGTAACAAAATAAGATCCTGGAAATAGGGATGCTTATATAATGAAAAAAGTACCAATTTGGGGTAGTGGTTAAGGCATCTGAATAGAAACTTGGAGACCATGAGTCCTGCCTTCAACATAAAGTCAGTGGGGTGACCCTGGCCAGCCACTCTCTCTCAGATCTAGGAAGGAGGCAATGCCTAAACCACTTCTGAAAAATCTTGCCAAGAAAATTTCAGGGACTTTTCCAGGCACTTTCCAAGATTCGGATATGGTTGAAAACAAGAATAACTCTCTCGTCTCTCTGTCTCTGTCTCTGTCTGTCTTTCTGTCTCTGTCTCTGTCTCTGTCTCTGTCTCTGTCTCTGTCTCTGTCTCTGTCTCTGTCTCTGTCTCTGTCTCTGTCTCTCTCTCTCTCTCTCTCTCTCTCTGTGTGTGTGTGTGTGTGTGTGTGTGTATGTGCTTGTGCATGTGTGTGTGTGTGTATGTGTATGTGCAAATAAAAAAACAGGATATTCATAGATGCCTCTTGGCCAACTCATAGCTAAATATCTAAAAACTAATTCTTAAAAAAAAAGGCCACTCTAACATCTCACTAAGAGGTGGCTTTCATATAAAAAATGTTGTCCTGTTTTGTGCTATTATGTGAGTCTGATTGCTATATTAAGATCCAGTTTATGAAATATAATTATCAGGAACTTGCATGCTGCCCTGTGCATATATTGTCTGGGCTTATATTCTATGGCATGTTTTGGATGCTAATTATTTTGTCAGCCTGTTTCCACTGAGAGGTAAATAATTATTGGTTCCTTCAGTGTTTCCCACGATAATCCTTTATTAGAGCTCAAGGAATCTATTTAAAATAAGCATTACCACTGCAATATACACTTTGCCAAGATTGCATAATTATAATTTCAAAGAACATGGTGTTCCCATCTTTTAGAAATTGCAAAAGGAAAAAAACAGAGGGAAAGAAGACCCACTTTAATTCATAATGAATAACTATACACTTTTTTAAAAAATTCTTTCAATACAATGCCCCCCAAATTTAATTTTATTCTCTCTCTCTCTCCATCACTCTGTCTCTCTTTTTTGTTGTTGTTGTTTTCCTCCAGAGGAAAACACTATATTACTTAGAAAAACATGTTAGAGTCTCATAGGTATCAATAATACAAGTGGAAGAATCAGATTACAATTTGCTGATCTTTAAATATGGAAAAGTATTTAGTACATTATCCAAAGATGAATCTAATATCTCTATCCAATGTGATGAACCTCATATCTCTATCCAGTCTTGGCTTTGAGACTCTTGTCTTGAGAGTAACCACCATAAAAAGTGCTCTTGATTTTATATCTACAAACATTTGTTTAAAAGTGTTGGTTGTTTTTGTTTTTGTTTTAATATTGAAAGACCTAAGGTAGAACATTTGCTTGAGTTATCCCTTCATTGCAAACATTTTCTTTACACTGCATCCTAAGTCAGTCTATTTTTTTCTGTTTTTTTCCCCCCAGCAATGTCAAAGACCCATTAACCATCAGAATTAAATGCTGGAATGATTTTTTTATTATTATTATGGTTCCGCTTTTTTGAGTGAAATATATCAATCCATCCAATAATTTCAGATATTGGACCATACTTTGCATGGTGTCCATGCAAAGTCTCTCATGGATTGGTGGCATATAAATTTAATATAAATTAAAAAAATCATTCAAGGCTATCATTATTCAAGATTAGCCAGTGGACTTCAGTGTGTGTGCGTCTCTCTCTCTGTGTGTGTGTGTCTGTGTGTCTCTCTCTGTGTAAAAACAATTGCCCCTGGTTATTTTTGAAAGATAATTAATGGTGTTAATTCCTCTGTTTCCTATTCATCTATATATAGAGAACTTTCCTTTGTAACTCTACATAGCAATATATTTTTATATGTATTCATATCTCTTATTTTAGAAATTAAGCAGTGAAACATCTGCATTGTTCCTAAGAGTTATTTCTAGATAAATTGCTTTATCTAATCCTCCCTAAAAACTATGGGAACTGAGTTCCAAATGATATAAGCCATGTAATAGTGGCGAATATCTGTATAATATAAGATATAGGATATAAGCCATGTCATGTGCTCTGTTATCTTAGTTCAAATATAAAAGTTTAGACTCTGTCAGAAACAGAAGCTTTAATTTACAGAGAAAGAAACCCAGGAGAGGTGCCTACAGAGAAAGGCACCTACATATATTTGTGAAATGGACTATAAATCATGTTCCTGCTTCTTGTAGCATTTTATGAAACTACAAAATGGGTAAGATCAGTTTACACTTCACAGAAAGTGAAGTTAATGGAGATCTAAAATAGCTGTGTGAGATACAAAAAGAAATAAGACAGAGATGTCCGCTGCCCCTTCTCTTGTTTTTTCGGTAATTTAAATATTGAATAGAGATAAGATTATACTTACGGACAGTGGTGGGATTCAAATATGTGAACAACAATATGTGGATGCTGCTTCCGGAAGTCCATTCTGGGCCTGGGCAACAAACAATTAGCTACTGGTTCTGCTGAACTGGTGCGAACTGGCTGAATCCCACCACTGCTTATGGATTGTGAGAATAAAGATTAAAAAAGAAATTTGCAAGTGAAGGGTTTTTGCAGATAACTTGGTATTTGTTTTGGAAGATCCTTTAAAGCAGACATGTCAAACTCGCGATGTCACGTGATGTCACGCAATGTATCGGAGCTTTTTCCCCATTGCCAGCAATGGGGTGGGCGCGGTTTCCCAGTGACGTGTCTGGCCCGCGGGCCGGCAGTTTGACACCCCTGCTTTAAAGGGAACTGAAGTATTAATGTGCAAAATAAAACAATTTGGTACAAGTTTCAAGATTAATAAACAGAAGTTGAAGATGTCAACCAAAATATCAAAATAGAAGATTAAACAGAATTAATGAATAAAATGGGTTTTAAGATTGAGAAGGCGGTATCTGGGTATCAATATGATATGAACTGTATGTTATTTCAAAATAACTATGCTAAGACATGGAATGGGTTTAAACACAATATGTTCAGATGGGAGAAATTGCACGTACCACTGCTGGGGCGAATTTTTGCGATGAAAATAAATGTTTTGCCTAGAATGATGTTTTTGTTTCAGATAATATCTGTTTTGACAACTGACATACCATTTAAACAATGGCAGAAAGATATATCTACATTTGTGGCAGAGTGGAAATGAAAGTTAAATTTAAGGTGTTATGAGAAGCAAAGGAAGGAAAAGGATTGGGTTTACCTGACTTGAAATTGTATTTTTCAGCTTCCTATTTGGGTTGAATGAAAGAGTGGGTGTTGCTGAGAAAAAGAAGGCTTTTGGAGTTAGAAAGTAAATCAAAGAAGAACCTGATGTCAAGGGATATATTTGTCAATAGCCCTCTTATTTACAATTATTAGAAAGATTTAGGTAGACATAATAGAATAGAATAGAATAGAATAGAATAGAATAGAATAGAATAGAATAGAATAGAATAGAAGGAGTCAAGTAGGAGAACCTATTGTGAGGCTGAAATAAAGTTGTGTACAAATGATAAACATTTAATTGTTACAATGTATAAACTTTTATTAAAATTTGAAATGTAAGAATTACAAGTGAAAGAATGCATGAAAAAGGTAAAACTTTGGTAAGAATTTACAGTGGAGAAAATATGTGGCTAAAAAGATTGAAATTTACAGTATGTTATAAACTTAAAGAGAATTTTTATAAAATGATGTACCATTTATGTCACCAGAGAAATTGTCTAGAATGTATAAAGATATTTCAAGTTAATATTGAAAACAGGAACAACAAGAAAGGGCATTTTATCATGTTTGGTAGATGTGTAAAATATCTGGAAAATTCTGGATTCAAATACATACACTGATTCAGAGGATTTTAAAGATTAATATAGAATTGAAACCAGATTTTTTTTTTCCTTTTGGGACTGGTTGACAAAGAGTTGTAACAATGGTATGGAATTCTATTAATGTACATGATAACTGCAGCAAGATTATTGTATGCTTAACAATAGAACGATTCAGCATTTCTCAAAATGGAGGAATGATTGGTGAAGATGATGGAACTTTCAGAGATGGCTGAGTTGATTTCATTGATCAGAGAAGACAATATTCACATTTATTGTTGACTGGAAACCCTTTATAGACCTTTCTGCAATGTGAAAACCGAACATGATTTATAGTTTTGATGGTTTCACAGAATAGATTATAGAAAAAAGAAAGTTATAGAATAAAAGGTAAATTTATAATTGTATTTACAATGGCTGTAAAGAAAGATGAAAACTACTTTATACCTTTATTTCTTTATTTTCTATTTTTATTTTATTCTTTTTTATTTTCTATTTTTATTTTATTCTTTTCCTTTCTTGAACACATTTAGCTTTCTCCATTATTTATTTATTTTTCCTTTCTCTAACTTTATAGTAATTTCTATTAGTTTTTATCTTCTTTTATAAAAATATATATTTAATAACAATAATACAAAAGAGACACCTGGGATGCCATTGAAGGGAGACAAAGATTTGATCAAACACAAGTACTGTAAAAGCTAATTTTGAGATTACATCGTGGAGATAATAATGGCAAAATAACATTATTTTTCTGTCTTTATCATGTCGCCGATAGCCATCAAATTCACTTCTTGCTTTCAAGGGACAAGTCACAATTATATCTACTTGACTATTGTGAACAGTGTGTCAGCTATATAGCAAATAGTTGCCAGATTCCCTCAGAGCTGAATTCCAATTGGGCAAGTTCAGTTGAAGCATCTCAGACATGGTCTTTAGATAGGTTCTTTTAGACTAAGTTTACCCATCTATTTATTAGATCCAGGGTCCTCCTGGGTGGTTAAAACTGTTCAGGATCTGCTAACTGGACCCAACTATAGGTCAGATCCTATAGTTGGATTAAAATTGACTTGAATTGTTGAATCCAGCAATGGTTTATCAAGGGAAGGGCATACCACTGCCTCCTTCAGAGATGAAATAATCTCTCATCTCTGAGGAGGTCATTGGCTAACTGCTCCAGAGGACCTTGGAGGAAGCAGATTACCTGGATGATGAATTTCAGACTGGTGTATAATACTGAGACAGCATTGTTTTCACTTGTTGATCTTTGATAGAACTGGTGTAGGAATGGTCCATGAATTCTTATGTTCAGTGATCCCTCAGAGGCTTTTGATAAAGTCTATCGTGGAATCCTTCCATAGGGACTTCATGGATTGTGAAGGTATGGTCACTGTGCTATAGTGCTTCTCTTTTTTCTGTGGTCAATTTCAATCTGTATTGATGATGGGAGAGACTGAAGACAACCTCTCATTTGCCCTTTACATCTCAACACTTCCACCATCCTGTTCAATATCTACTTGAAACTGCTGAGTGAGGTTGTTGGGTTAGGCTATGGTATTGCCAGTATGGTAATATGGAAGATTACCTTAACAAGATAAGCCAGAGCTATCACCAAAAAAAAAAAAAACATGATTTAAATTCAGAACAAACACAAAGTATATATAAGCAGCTCAGACACCTCCCTAATTTGTGTGCCTATAACAAGGAGAGGAAGCACAGTGCAATCAGATTTGCAAGATTTTGGTATTATAGCCACTCTCAGTAAAAGTACTCTTTTTCCAACGCTATCTGATTGGGCACATAAACTTGGAGAATATGCAGTAATGGCAGAAGGTTAACTAAATTTAAGCATAAATGGTCCTCATACACAACACAACAAATATAATTTTCTATAGCTTGGCTCCTAAGAGGGTCTACATGTACCCAAATATTACAAATATATAAAAGAAAGTAAAAAATGTAACATTTCTCTTTTTCAGTTTTTTATTTTTTTATCTTTCTTTTTTCTTTGTAGTATTTTATACATGCATATATACATACATTCATACATATACTAAGTAACAGTTCAATGAAAATTTCAGTATTAAATAATTTAGCTTAAGACCAAATCCTTTATTGCATAACAAATACTTTAATGTAAGTCGCAGTGTGTGGTTTTCTTTTATTTTTTTTCCCTTTCAGTATTAACCTTGAATAAATAATCCAAATAATTGTAATGCTCATAACACTGATATCCTAAATTATAGCTAGTATAAATAAAATATCTACTTTTTCTTTTTCTCATTTCTTTATTTGCAAGACTCTAAGTTATCTAAATAATAGAATTTCAAGAATTTGTTAACATCAACATAGTTAACATCATGCATCAACAGCATAACAGCGCAATAAAAGGGAGAGAGAGAGAGAGAGAGATATCTACCTGGTGGGGCTGACAATCCTGATAATACCAGTTGTACATTTTGACCTCAGAACTCTCTGAATGTTCTTGTTCATGTTCTGTCCCAGTATTTGTATGAATCTGGATGATTAAAAATAGAAATGGGCTAAATTCTGATGGCACCAAATAGCTGTGGATTTTGTGAGGATCTCATCCTCATGAGCTTGCATTCTTAGTATTGGGTGGATGGCACTTTTCTATTCAGGACTCGTGCACAATCTGGCAGTTGTCTTGGATTCACATTTGTAGAGTAGGTAGCAAACAAAGCATTTGCACAGGTTGGTCTTGAACATTTGTGCCTATTTCTGGAAGCCCTTCAGACAGTCACTCATGCCCTAGTCACCTCATGAACGTATTATAATAATCCACTCTGCATGTGGCTGGCCTTGAACATCACTCAGAAAATACAGTTGGTCCAGAATGTGCTAGCATGTGGACTAATAGGAATGCACAATAAGCCTATGATACCATGGCATTAGATGGTTATTATCTACAAAGTCCTTCATGGCACAGGAGCTGATTATTTGAGGGATCACCTACTGTCCATCCATAAGATCCAGCACAGACATCTCACTTAAAGCTACTTATTGGAGCCTCAGAGACATGTCTTCTCTGTTACATTGGTGTCATTTGGAATATTATACTCCCAGAAATCTGTGTGGCTTCCACCTAAATAAAGTTATTTTTTTAAAAAAAACTTTCAAAGCATGTTTAATTTCCCAGGTCTTATGGCAAGATAGTAGGTGTGCCTTTGTAAAAAAAAAAAATGCTTTGAGGGTTTTATTTTGTTTTTCTGGATGTATATCATTTCTCTGTTTTTATTTTAATGTGGAAGTCACCCAGAGTTAGCTGGAGTTGAAAGTTTTTTAAATCCATGTAATGATCAATTCATTCAACAACTCATTATTTTCTGTCAATATTCATTTAAATTGAATAAAGTATTTCCTCTTTGTCCTTTTTCTTCTCTCTTTTGTTTTCCCAAAGGTGTAAACAGTACTTACTGAATCAGTAATCACAATTACTTTGTATGCAGAAAAATTAATTTTGAGCCATTGTGACTTTAGCATGTTTTTTTAGGAAACATCTGATTATTTCATGTGCATCCTCCAGAAAAAAAAAATTAAAAAAAACCTGTGTTCCATTCAACTTATATAATGATAACATTGTTGGAGCCACGATGAAATTTCTCATTTGTAATCAGTGCTTATTCACTATTAGGTTGTCTATTTCCAGTTGGGAAATGTTTCTTCTGTACAATTTCTTAGAACCTATACAAAGGAAGCCCTACAAAATATATCTAAGTCCCTTTCAGTGAAAGACATAGTTTGTTATCTTGCTCCATGCTCCATGCTGAATTGCCTGGAATAAAATGTGACAGATTTGATTAAACTTGGGATGTATCCCACAGATTTTGAATGCAGGGAGCATATTTGAAAGATGGGTGCTAATAAATGTCAAATTAAACATGCTCGCATGTTTCTGTCTGGGTGAAATCTAACATTATTGTCTTCATAATCACAACCTCAGGCATAGCTTCCCTTTGTGTTTGATTGTTCTAAAGCAAGTTCTTTCACTGTTTTTATTCAATTTTGATTTTTAAGGAGTTTGTGGAATCTTTCCAGTTAATTCCAATGGATAGTCTTCTCTTGTATTACAAATTAAAAGCAATTCATGAAAAGCAATAATTTTTTTTCCATAAATATTTTTTTTGATTATTTTGCATCCTTGCTGTAGATGTGATATAGAAATAAGATTCTGATTTAAAATTTTATTTAGTAAAATTATGTATTTTCCTATTTTGCAAAGAAAAGGATCAGCTTCTCTACTATAAAAGTTTTTAAAAGTCACACGTATATTAATATTTATATATATGCTTTCTCATTTCACTTTATTCAGTTCAGAGGTCAAATAGAACAGAAATGTGTTTTTTCATTACACGAAAAAAAAAGATATAGCTTTTTTTTAACTAATTGTCATTTGGAACCTTCAAACTATGCTATAATGATAACAATAATCAAATTATTTAAGCTGATACTTTGGTGTGAATACAACAAACAACTTAAGCATCTGCAAATTTTAAAGAACTCATTCTTCTCCTTACACTCTACTCCCCCCCCCCATTTCCCAAAAACTAGAACTCAAAATATTGGCCTTAATCTTTGAAATCCACAAAAGAGATGCTGGCATCCACACACTAACATTTTGCATCCTAGTCATAGACCAATAATATTCTACACTGGAATAAGCTGAAGATCAAATTCTGGAGATGGACAGCAATTATTTTGTTGTCATTTATGCAAGGAAAAACATACATTCTGTTCTTATTCAAAGTTATCTATGATTCTCCTGATAAATGTATGGTTTTAAAAGTTAGCCATACTATAAACAACTATGGAAATAACAACTGAAAAAACAAATACACTTTGCTGCCTATGCAAATCGATATGATGGAGCAGGATAAAGAATTAAGCTAAAGCACCATTACTCCTCCCTTTTTGGTGATTTTATTTGGGTAGTAAAAGGTAGTAAAAGGATAGCTGGAGATAGCAAGAAAAGTCAGAAGCGCTGTTCAGCTGTAAGTGCTAAGTTTTATTTTAAGTTTGTGTACTTCCATGGAAATGGTCTGAATAAACAGTTACCATCCAGAAAGAAACCCTTCAAGAAAACAATGTTATGGTCATGTTGAATTGAGGTGGACTCAAACAAAAGCTGTGTCCCAACTTGGGAAATTATAAGGTTGATACTGCCGTAATGGCTATCAATGAAAGAAGACAGGGAGACAGATCAATCAATCAATCAATCAATCAATCAGAATAGAGCTGGAAGGGACCTTGGAGGTTTTCCAGTCCAATCCCATGCTCAAGCAGGAGACCCTATACCATTTCAGACAAGTCACTGTCCAGTCTCTTCTTAAAAACCTCAAGTGATGAAGCACCCACAAGTTCTGACAGCAAGTTGTTCCCACTGGTTAATTGTGCTCACTGTTAGGAAGTTTCTCCTTAATTCCAGGTTGCTTCTCTCCTTGATTAGTTTCCATCCATTGTTTCTTGTCTTGCATTCTGGTGCTTTGGAAAACAAGTTGCCCCTCTCCCCTATTTGTGGCAACCTCTCAAATACTGGAATACTGCTATCATGTCCTTCTTTTCTCTAGACTAGCCAAATCCAAATCCTGCAACCGTTCTTCATATGTTTCAGTCTCCAGGCCTTTAATTCCATTTTTCTTAATGGACAAAAGCAAATCATTCCTGTTCTTTAGAAAATTAGACCAGAGGACTTTCATGAGCCTGTAATAGAATGATATCTCTTCAGCCTCTTTTGACAGATCTCAAGTAGATTTTATTGAGCAAGGGCCACTTCAGGCTTTGGGTGGTTTGGAAAGTCTATGCTTTTAAGAGAATGCCATAAGCTTCTGCAAGACTTAAGGTATTAAGTTTCCCCCTTAAACTTGCTTCATTCTGATTTTAAAAAAATTAAAAAGCCAACATTTTTATGTCATTCATTTTGGGGATCTGTACATTCACATAATAAATCCCCAATGGACCTGATGCATTCTACAAGCTGCACATTTTGCAGCCAAGAGGAATAGTGTTCCAAAGAGAAGAAAGAGCTAGAAAAAAGCTATAGCATCCTTTGATTTTTCAATCATTCCAAACTCTTCCACCTCTAAATGTTGTCTCAGCCATCCTTTGCACTATTTTAGTATTTTATTTATAATATGAAAGCTACCACTACCTGATACAATTTAGACAACAACATTATGAATTTTGTTCCATGCAAACAACCTGATACCTTCATTTCCAATTTCAGCTACCTTCAGCATGGCCAACAGAAAATAATTACAGGGATTTTAACTCAAATTCCATGGAAGACACCACTTTATCTGCTCTTGATACCTTTGACGGAAATGGATACATTAAAATGGTATTCTATGGTCTGTGATTTACCATGCTGTGGAAAAAAGGTTATCTCTGAAAATCATTATATGATTTATTTTAGGTTGTGCAACAGAATTCAAAAATTTCCGAAGTATATCAGAGCTATGCAATTTGATTTGATGCTTTCAGAAATTTGGACTGAATCATTAAATCAAATAGGTCATCTTTTAATTAAATTTCTTAACTGAATATTTATGCAGACCTATTCTTTTTCTTTGCACGTAGCATTTTTCTGAACAAAGCAATTGTGTTTGGGATTTAGGGTTTCATGTGCTATGTAAACCAAGCTTTAGAGAATATCCTGAAGATCATGTAACCTAGGAAGGGCAGATTTACAGAAGAATTTGTCTCTTGTGTTTATATTAGCTGCATAGGTAAGGAAATTTCAACAGCTGTTGCCTACAAGGTCATGGATTCCACAGATGTGAAGTCTATGAGATAACCCCTTCACTAAACATTCATCTGGTACTAATACATAATAAATCTTTCTTATGAGGCGCCATAAGGCTATTGCAATCTTTGTTTCATCCCCTAGAATATATATGGAGACGGAGACGGTTAATATGAAAATATATTCAAATTATATTTGTCAGCCAGCAAATGCTAAAGGTATTCTTACTGATTTGAGAACCACTATGCGAGAGACAAACATATGCTCACACCTAAGCAATCTTTTGTCAGTCACTCCAAACCAATGATAAAAGAGCTAAGATTGTAATCATTTACAGCTTTGCAATATTGCTTTATTATTGAAAAAATCTGTCTTCTGAGTAGTAAATACTGTGAAGAGCTTAGATACTGTGAAGTGCTATGATGCAGTTATCCTTTATGTCACCACCCTTCATTAGGTCAGCCATCACTTTATTTATGCAATTGCTCCACCAGGAAGTTGTGAATTCACTTGCTAATCAGCCAGTGTTGCTGATCTTGTTTCTGATCTTGGTGACCTTGGACATTAGTTTTCTCAGGGCATAAAAGTGTAACCCAAACTTTGAATGCCCTTTCCCCTAAACTATAACCCTGTCACCCCAACCTAGAAACTGGGTTTGAAAGGGGGGGTTGAGTAAAATGAAATTCAGTGAGAATATTGGCTAAGAATTCTTAAAAACAAGAATCATGAGATCACCAAGCATGGATAACTTCAGAGTGTCATGCAAATCTAATCCAGACTTTGAGCTCAATTTTGTTTTTTCACTGCTGTCATTGAAACATTAGTTCCATCTAACATCTTCAGGAAAAGCAGGAGAAACTGTCAAAATAATTTTAAAAGACCTGTTTGCATAGAATTATACCAGCTATTTCAGAGTACATATTAATCATTAAAATTTCAGTATGGTTCACTACTAGTAACTTCATACAAAAAGGCTGGTTGGTTTTAGTTAACTGAACATTTTCTATGTAAGAAATTTTATCCCCCAACCTATTCAGCCAAATAAGCAATGCCCACTGCTATCAAATAGGTATTAGACCATACAGGTAGTCCTCAACCTACAATCATTTGTTTAGTGACTGTTCAAAGTTACGACAGCACCATAAAAAATATAAATTTTGACTATTTTTCATGTTTACAACAAATGAAGCCTCCCCATGGTCACATGATCAAAATTCGGACACTTGGCAACTGGCATGTATTATGTCGGCTGAGTGTGCCGGGGTCATGTGATCATATTTTCTGGCCCTCTGACATGCAAAGTCAATAGGGAAGCCAGGTTTACTTAACAACCGTGTTACTAGCTTAACAACTGCAGTGATTCACTTAACAATTGTGGCAAGAAAGGTCATAAAATGGGGTAAAACTCAACAACTGTCTTGCTTAGCAATGGTAGTTTGGGGCTCAATTGAGGCCTTAAGTCGATCACCTCCTCCTCAGTTTATATAAATTCAGTGGAGAAAGGGCCATTCTTCTTGTTGGAATATTTGTTTATTATAATATCTAAAGTAGTGAAAATACTGGTAAGAAACTAAATGATTGTAATGAACAGCAGTGAGGCTATTTTGCAAAAGAGGGCCAGCTGATGATGTTACCTAGTTGGGTAATAAAATGTCTGTAGGAAAACAAGCTCAAAAAGTACAAAGGACCCCACAGGGCTAGCTCTGTCATGGTTAAATATATACATAACAAAAATTGTATGAAAGAAAATTTAAAGGCATTGTTGTTTATTGCAGATGCCACCTCTATAGCCATTGTGATTAATCATAAATAAGACAGAGATAACTGCATGTGGGTTGTCCATGCTAACAAAGCATAAATGTGGAGGAAGCATATGACTGGCCAACACTTTCATTGTTAATGATTGGCCTAAACTTTTAAATTAGAATTCTATGAGAGGTGGTGAGGAATGACCCAACGTAGCCAATCGTACATTCTGCCTTGCCTGCTGGCTGATTTGGGCTCTACTGCAAATAAAACATTTTTTTCTGAAGCCCCTGCAAGTGTTGTCTGCTGTCCTTTGTAGCCTGGCTTGGGGAACAAAGTTCTTAACTTCTAACATTCTGAGCCACTAAAGGCAATAAAATGTATCAGCCTTCAGGGGGAAATGTGTTAAAAAATTTGAATTGATCACATCGTTAAGCATTTTAAATTCTGATAACATTTCAGGTCCAGACCTGATACACCCTTGCCTCACTTCACGTATGCTATGTGGTTTTGTTTTATCTTGTTTTTATTTATTCCTTACTTTGCTTTTCATACATCAAGATGATTAGCAAGAATGCAACAATTTGAGCAGGTAGAGGACTGCTTTAAAAGGTATTCATTTATTATCCCTTTTCTGCTACTCAGCATGCATTCTGATGAGTCCCGAAAACCAGAATAAATGTGTATTGCCTTGTTGGAAATGAAGGGAGAAGAACATTGACACTTCATCATTTACCCATTTGTAAATACTTTATATCACATCCTTCCCCCCCCCCCTTTCCTCCCCAACTGTTTTGACACGATTAAATGATGAAAAGGCAACTCTCCAATTTAGGAGTTTCAGGTACTGCACAAACATTATTGTGCCGAAAGAATCACTGTGGGTTTATAAGCACAGCCATTACATTTCAGAAAGAACCACTGCAGGTTTATAAGCACAATAGATATAACATTTCCTTCATCCTAGGAATTTAATCCCATTACATTTAATAGCTGCTATGCATGCACATGAAGGGGAAATAGTCCACTGTTCAACATTTACAGCAAATTGGGCATTTTCAGTCATCCTCACAAACTGCATATTTCTTTTGAATAGAAAGCCAATCCATCAGTAATTTTTAAAGTTTTATTTGGAGTTTATGTCTTTCTTGGGATTCTTAAACTAAGGCATTCTTTTCTTTTCTTCTTTTTTTTGCTCCCAATCTTAAAAAAAATCACTTAGGAAATAATTTATTTTTGATGTTTCACAATTTAAAAATATTAACTCTGTGGTTTAAAAAGCTTCTAATTCTAGAAATCTACTTGGACCCACCATGTCAAGAAGAAACTGACCTGAGGGAAACAGAAAAACCAAAAGATGGAAAATAATGCAGTCAAGTTTGTAAGATAATGAAAAGGAAGGGCTGCGACTTAGCATATCATGGTTAGACTTTTTTTTTCAATGGGACAGCTTAAAACATTCAGGGTATAAACACAAAGATGTGTTATTTTGTGATGAGATGATTAAATTAAACTACAAACACCTTAAATTCAGAATTGTGAGAATTATCTCAAAAAGAAAACCTCCTCACCTTCCCCCAAAACCTGCATTTATTTATTTGAGTAATTTGAAATGTCAAAAGTAAGAAATGAGGGAGGCATTCAAAAATGTGAAGATGTGGAAAGAAAACTAATACATTGTTAATGGGACTTAACAAACTGTACCACTTATTTAAGTTCAAGAGCCAGGTAGACCCAGATTTAGTTCTTTCTTCTTTTAAACAAAATAAAGAAATATTTGATTCATTCCTGAATATGTGGAGAGTTCTTTAGCATGTTTTTTGATTGTTGTAAACTGCCCAAAGTCGTTGGAAGCTGAGCAGCATACAAGCTTAATCATCAAATAAAATTTTTAAAATGTAATTATAAATTGTTTTGGAATGTGCATCTAAAATTTTATCTACTGTACTTAAACAATTCAGATTTTAGACTGATATGTGCATGACAGGAAGAGAAGGTTTTGACGTACTGGAATCTGTTCTCAGAATTTGTGCAAAATCCAATTAATGGACAATATCCAGTGAGATACAGTAGGTTGCACTTGATTTAGATTTCACCAAAAATGTTGTGGTATGTAGGTAGATATGTAGGTAGGTAATCAAGTCTCTTTTCTGATAGTAAGACATCACCTAATGCAAAACACATAACCAAAACACTACTGAACCAAAACAAGGTGTCCAGAAAAATTAAAATGTTAAAACCTTTCCATGGAATCAACTCCATGATCACAATATTCAGCATGATCTTGAGATGGGAAACCACCTTTTGGAAATTATAGTTGTAGATGACTTGGAAGAAGATATCTTTCAATGGAGAAACTATATGAAAGAAGATGGATTAAGATAAGTTCTTTGTTTTCCCAAGACTACAGTGTTTCCTAAATGTTTTGAAGATTCCTGTTCCCTGAACAGAAACAATAGGGATGCAGGTACTCAGAACAATTATCAGTAGAAGCAGATGATAAATGATTTCCATATATCTATCCGTATCAGCTGATCATGTTTTATCTTTGTTGAACTGAATGTTTAATGCCGTCATGCATTAATGAATGTCCTAAATAAATAGCATTTGCTTTTTTAAATATTTTAGTGACTTTACTAGCAGCTTCATTTCTTTATTTAGAAAACAGGGAAAGATATTTAAATAGATAAATATAAATGACTGGATATGGATATGGACTGGATATGGGCAATGCTTGGGTAAGAGAGAATAGTCTTTGAGTCAACCATAAAAAGACCAATTGTCTGTTGATTCCAAGTCCAGTTCACTGATGAATCATACTATTTCTAACCCTTCCCTGGAAAGAGTAACCTTGCAATTTGGAGGTTGTCCTGGACTCTTTCTGGAAGAGCACGTGGAGACTATGGACAGAGTAGATTTTGCACAGCTTTTCTTGGCATGTCAACTGTGACCTTACTTGGAGTACAATGCACTGAAGATACATTGTCACCTCTGAGTTAGATTATTGTAATTTGCTCCACATGTGGTTATCCCTTGAAGACCACTCAGAATATTTAGCTACTCCATAATGCAACAAGGAGACAGATTGTGATACTTAGCACATGTCTTCTCTGCTGCAGGAGATGCACTGGTTACTAGTAGATTTTCAAGTGTAATTCAAGGTATGGTTTCAACCAACAAAACCTATGTGCATCAGGGCCTGTATATTTTAGAGGATGCCTTTCCCAAAATTCTTGTCCATTCTATTTGAACAACTAGGCACATGCAAGTAGATAAATTGGTACCATTTTGGTGGGAAGATGAGTGCTTCCTGTGGATGGTCAGAACTTCCTGGATGCAACACCTATTTGAGAGGTGACTTCGGTGGAAGGAGAAGGCTCAGATAATGCTTCAGATTGCCATTAGTCTTTCTTTCTGGTGTGCAACTCTCTTGCTACTTATAGTGCACCTTGGAAAGCACATGAGCATGAACAGAATGGGCTAGCAGCCTTAGGCAGTCAAACCACTATTCTGTATTAGCACTGCAGTCTCCTGGCTAATATAACTTCACCATATGCTAAATAAATAAATATCTAGACACTGTTACAGGTTCCAACCTATCAATATATCCCATATGTAGGACAACTTTTGATTAAGAAGTGGACATGATCATTAGGTAGGGACCCAGTTATGTTTGAAATAAACAAATATCAAATGGTCATATTCCACCATTACTTTTGTATACTGTCCCATAAATATCCCATAGTTAGAAGATATAAATATGATAAATAAGATCTCTGTTAATAATCAGTATTTCAGTCTGTTCTTATTTTTCTGTGTTCTATAGAATGTTCTATAGCAAGACAAAAAAACTATTACATTTTAACTTTCAAGAAAACATGAAGTTTTTAATAGCAAACTTTCTTTGATCAGGTTGTTCATGTACATTTCCAAGAAACATTTTACTACAAATATACTTGACAAGCAATTTTCTCTACTTCAGGCTTTCAAACTATAAATTTCACAAATCTAGGCTTTTCACTTTTCATATAAAATTTGCAGTAAAAGACATTTTTTTCAGTGTGTCACTTATAAATATATATGTAATTAAAAAAAACTGAAATAGATGGATACTTGTAGATTTCATTGTTACTGTCCTTCTGCAATAAGGAGAAAACACATTTTGATGACTAGTTTTCCCCTAAAATCTATGAAAGATCATAAAAAAATGAAATGTAAGGATTTCAGACAAATAGGTTTTTAAGTAAAATTCCCCAAGATCATTTCTGAGATATCTAAATTAATTTTCTTTTTGAATGAAACTTGAGAAACTTTTGAAGGGCATGAGAAATAAGAACAAAAAATATACTTTGATATGATTATAGAAAACTCACACAATCATTTTGTGAATTTCCTTAATTTCATAGAAGAGAATAGGAAGCTTATACATATGGGAAATTTATGTGTCAATCTTCTTAGGGAATCTGTGCTCTTCCATCTACTGTGGAACTTTGCCTTCCAGCAACCACTTCTAGAATTGACAGTGGAGAGGGAATTGTCATTCATCAACTTTGACAGACTATAATTTTTCTAACTCTGATAAAGAGGGTTGGAACAACCTTATGCAGGCATGTTGGGATTCCATTTAACATATTCATAGTAAATGAATATCTACATTTCTGTGATTCTATAGTGCTATGATTCTTTGTTTAATTCCACAATTCTGCAGTTGGTACATAATTACAGACAAGGTTTAATGTTTTGCAAAAGTGTTTTAGAAATGTAACACAACCCCCACAGCAGATCCCTAAAGTCACATTACTGCAATGCAATTAAACCTCAAGTCATTAACACATTGCTTTGGATGTCGTTAAAAAGAAGAATGAGCAGGTTCTTGTCTGACTATTTGCAGATTTAGATTAGAGGCAGAAAAATGTTTAAAGTTGCATGAATAGATGACGAAGAAAAATAGCAAGCTTGCATTCAGCAATCATAAACATTGTTTTTATATTATACCCATTAAAAGAATGTCAGCTAATATCAACAGTTCTCAGACTGCACTAAAGCTGAGCTTGTATTGAGAAATGAAGAAACATATCTAGGTATCTCAGGAGACTCATCTAGGCATTTTGTGTATGAAAAATTCATGATCTCACTCAAATGTCATTGTCCTCTTTGTCCTAATCAAGATATAAACACTTCAAATTCTTACCAACCTCAGCTCATCAAATTTGACTCGATGGAAGCTAAAACAATTTTTGCTTGTTTGACTTCAGGATTAAAATCAAAAGCATTCAAATGTAGCCAAAACAATATTTACTCTTAAAATAAGATGAAATACAGAAGCTATTTTCAGTATTTGTAATACTTGGAAGATATTTTAAACCACAATGGAAGTCTGGATAGAATGTATATCATGATGCAGAAAAAGAAACATAAATATGCACATACTCATACCCATATAAGAAGGCGCTCGTGACTGAAGGACTCAATTAAGGAGGCTATAAGTCAGCAGTTATATCAAGTGGAAAAACTTGCAGATAATCCAGAATAGTTTCAGCATGGTGAAAATACAAATAGAATGTAAATCGCTCCAAAAGTATTCCAGTTTTGGTGACTGGGCTACAAAATGTCAAATGCAATTCAGGGGTAGTAAGTGTGAAGTTTGAAGCTTGGAATTTCTGCTTCACTAATCATACAATGGGAACTGAACTGTCAGTAGCCAACTGCATAAACAGATCTTGGAAACTTTGTAGATAGTTCAGTGAAATAATCTGTACAATGTATAACAGCTATAAAGAAAGGAAATTCTGTGTTGCGGGCACTAAACAAGAGGCAGTTATAAATCAGTTAATATAATAAAGGTACCATACCAATCTCTGTTATACCAAATTTAGAATATTGCATACCTTTTTGATCATTACATCTGAAAAGGATACTGTCAAGCTAATGAAGACATAAAAGAGGGCAAACAGGATCATCATGGGACTTGACCACCTTCCATATGAATACAACATACAATAGCTGCAGGCAGAACTGTTTAGCATAGAGAAAAAATATTTACAAGACTGAATTGATGTTTATAAAATTACAGAATGTAAAAAAGGATGAGCATCTCTCCATCTCCCTTACTCCTAGAACTAGAGGGCCTTCAAGGAAACTATTAGAAGATTTAAAACTGATGTGAATATATCAAATTTGTGACTGTAAATCAATGGCTACTAGTCTTGACTGAGGCTGCTTCCAGACATCTAGTCAGTCTCTCTCTTTGCATGCTAGATTGCTTGGCTGACACTTCAGGCTCCTTCCCCACTTTGCATGCTAGGTACATGGGGGCAATAATGAGAAATGTAGGTGTCTTGATTTCCAATCTGTGGAGTTCCTAGCATATCTGGTAGACTATTATTTGAGATGGAAACTAAGCCTAGTCCTGACCCATGGATATCCTTTATTTTAAGGAATTGTTGAAATTCCCTACTTATTCAAATTTGCTTTTGAAACACTATGGTTAAATCATAGGCACCTGTTTGAGGTATATTTCTACTGAAGCCAATAAAATCTGCATCCAAGGACTAAAAGCTGAACATTATTTAATATAAGAAAAGTTCAACTTTGAGATTCAGAAATAAACTTTCAGTTTTAAAGAACTTTTGTTTTTCCCCTTGGAGAAAAAGAGTGCCATATAACCATTTCTTACAAATGGTTGTACATCCAGGAACTGATCACTCATAATTTCATTGATTCTGGTGACATTCTTATCCAAATCCACCTGATTTTAAAGTGCTTAATTTTATTTGAATCAGGTGCTGGGATGTTAACGAACCTGAAAGATAGCTACATGGGAATCTACTTTGCCTAAAGACTTCACCATCCGTTAATGAATACTTCCTACTGTGCTTCTTTATTACATTTAAAATTAATGCATTATATGTAATTTCTTTTTCTCCATTTGATAGATTAATAGTATGCACATTGCACACAAAATGTGTATTCTTGAATTTTAATAGCAAGCAAAAAGAATAAGTGAAGGGAGGCTAAAGTGTCACAACAGATGCGGTATTTCATTGGAGATTTCCAAGCAGCATATTTTAATTATTTCTTGTTTTTCAGAATAATTAATTGCTTTGAAACCCCATCAGGATCTGTCTAATCACTTTCTGTCTTTTGTCCTCATTAATTCTCCAATGTTTCTAAATATAAGGACTGCCTCACCATGATGTTAGCAAGAGACAGCTGGTGTTATTATTCAGAAATCTATTTAACACCCCCCTCCCCAAGAATCAGAAGTAGACACTCGTGCAGAATAAACATCCTTTCTGCAGTTTTGAAGAAATGATAGCTGATTAACAACTTGATGAGTAATTTGGTAATGCCACTAAAATGATAAAGGCATATGATACCAGTCTTGATTTTATTCGCCAAACCACTAGGGGTTTGACCCTACATTTAAAAATTAGGTGGATGGGAAGCTAGAAGTGATACAACAGTAAAACATTCCACTATGCAGACATAATATGGGACAAGAAATTGGCATGGAATGTATGCTAGTGTGAATTACTGGTGTGATATTCTATAGATAATAGAAGTGTATCTTTTACTGTGTAACTGGTGCTGTTTGCAAAGCATTATCCAAAACATTGTGTAAACAGCACCAGTTACACAGTAAAACAAGTTTTATTTCAGAACTGAGCAAAACTATTTGAGATACACACACACAAACACACACACACACGTCTGGATAAGCAAAGCATATCCAGAAATATGTGTTATTAGTAGTTTTATGTATGTTTTCTCCCTTGAGTTACTTATAAAGCAGGGGTGTCAAACTTGCAACATCAAGTGATGTGTTGCAATGTATCGTGACTTTTTTTCCATTGCCGGCAATGGGGTAGGTGTGGTTTTGCCATGACGCATCCGGCCCGTGGGCCAGCAGTTTGACACCCCTGTTATAAAGTAATAAAGATGGGATTAAAAAAAATCTAATAATCTAATAATAATCTTCCATGGCACTAACAGTATAAATAAAGAAGCTGTTTACTGTTCATTGTTCTTAGCTATAAAACGGTGTACATTCTTTTGCAAAAAATGAATGAAGAAAAATTGCATAACAATGCATATAAGGGCTACATATAGCATTATAATGGAATCTGCATAAATAGCATGTAGCAGGAAGAAAAACATTGGAAAGAAAACAGTAGTTCTATATATTTTAAAAAAAACATAATGCATGCAAAATCCATATAACAAAGTCCAAATTTCTTAGCCTTTTGTTGTTTGTTTTAGACAAACTAGCCAAGATTAATACCATATGAAGGCATCTGGCAAATACATGGACTTGATTTCCATCAATTTGCCTCTCCTAGCTTACAACAAGCTTTAGCATCTCTTTAAGCAGAGATGAGGTTAAAAATACAAAAATGTTTCCTTTGAAATCAGGGGATGACAGCTGAATGCAGCTGCCTACCTATTAATGATCCAAATGAAGTAACTCCAATTCAGTCACCTCAACAAGGAGTATTCCCAGCTTCCAAAGAGCCAATTTGAGTGAAGATAAAAATTGGCTTCTTCTTGTGTACATTTGTATTAATTAAAAGGAATCTTCACAGAAGAAATACAGTTTAGGCTGGATCAGTAATCATTGTAAAATAGTGTGAAAGCAACCATCTGCACTTACTGAATTCTAGATGAAGATCTTTGTAATCCTTCCCCTTGGAATTTATTAGCTTTGCACAGGAACAATAACTGCTCTAGTGTTGAAGAAAGTAATAGCAAACCTCCCCCCTGACACCCATTAAATCCCCAGAATTCTGATCTCAGCACTTTAAGAAAAACATTGCTCTTGGTTCCTGAAAGCCAAACCAAGGCATAGTGCTTTTGTTATTTCAGTCTAATTCCCAGTATTTCAAAATCCTGCCTCTGATAGAGCAGCAGCTATTTATTATAAACACAATTGGGTAATATCATTCTCCAATATCTAGATGGGGGAAACCACAGTATATTATTTTCCAAAGCACCAGAAGGGAAGACAAGAAATAACGGATGGAAACTAATCAAGGAGAGAAGCAACCTGGCATTAAGGAGAAACTTCCCAACAGCGAGGACAATTAACCAGTGGAACAGCTTGCCTTCAGACATTGTGGATGCTTCATCACTCGAGGTTTTTAAGATGAGACTGGACAGACACTTGTCAGAGATGATATAGGGACTCCTGCTTGAGCAGGGGGCTGGACTAGAAGACTTCCAAGGTCCCTTCCAGCTCTATTCTGATTCTGATATCTGGTATGTTTGCTCTTTGACACTTCTGGGCCAGAATGGGACAACTCACTGCAGCCATCTCACCATGGCCAACTTGCTGTGGTCATCTTACCATAGCCAACTGGCCACAGAACAACTCCTCTCTGGAAAATCCATGTGGGATAACCCAGTGTGAAAATTTTTATCTGTCACTGTTTCTTCTACATTATTTCCATTTTTGACAATGGAAATAATATCAAATAAACAGTGGCTAGTAGCATTTATTGCAGTGAGTTATCCTGCATGGAATTGTTCCCCAGTGAGTTGTCTTGCAATGAGTTGGCCGTGGTGAGCTGTCCTGCAGTGAATTGGCTGCGGCAAGATCACTGCATTGAGATGGCTGGGTTGGCCACAGTAAGATGAAATGGCATGTTGGCCATGGTGAGTTGGCTGTGGCAAGTTGTCCTAGAACTTGGGCCTGTACAACCTCAAAGAACCCCACGTTGTTTCAAGATACCTTGACCTTACATGTGAGAAAAGAAGCATACATGGGCTCAAAGACCAATGTACCTATCCCAAATTATAAGCTTTGTGTTTCATCATATGATGAAAAAGCCATATCACTCTTAAATCTAAACTTTAAGCTGAACTTTCTTTCAATTTCTTTCTTCTTCTTTTCTTTTTAAAAGATCACATGCATTGGTGGTAATGGATCAACATCATCAGAGGGAAAGAAGATAAAATGTTTAATAATCTTTAGAAGAAATCAGGACATTGAAAGTTATTGAAAGTTAAAGTATTCAGCTTAACAAAGTCCTAGATACTTCTTTTAGAACTTGGTTTGTTAAAAATGGGAGGGGAATAGCAAAATAAGTCCACTGGAGTTTACCATTTGGTCACTGAATTCCATTGATTTGAGCTTGGCGGCCTTCACGAACCACATTCACCTGGTTACATTTTACTCCTGGACAATTGATTGCTTTCACTCATTCAAAACATGCTGTTTCACATGGTTTTAAGTGATTAAGACAGTTTGGATCCTCTCAGTAATTAAGGTAAGGCAAGTAACAACACTGAATCAAAAATTGGCTTAATGCAGTGGCTAAGAACCTGAGTTATGAATCAACAAGCTCTGGATTCAAATCTCACTTCTGCCATCTTTTCATCTGATAATCATAAATAAACCTCTCTTTTATTTACCTTCAAACTGTATTTTAAGAAGAATATTAATCTCTTTCAAAATAATGACTACAACAGGAAATTACTACCAGAGTTATACATTGAATACTTGGCATTAATATGTTGATAAAAGGCTAAATATATAATGTATGGTTGTATTTCATGTTTTTATTTCCCTCCTGTTCTTATTGTTGATAACTAAATGACATTTATCAGGGTCAGGATTGAATTTCAAAGCATAGGAAAGCTGTTTTGTAACCCTCTACTGCACTACAGTTTTACAAGAAAAAAAGTCACCTCTTGTGTATTGTTGACCAATAGGAAACTGGAAAAAAAATCTATCCATTGTCCATCAACAAACATGCATTTCTGTATATATTATGTACATTTTTCTGGTCATTTGCAGACAAAAACTACAACCTATTTACCAAAATACTTGTCCTCCTATATTTATGTATTGGCTGGAGCACCCGGTCTACCAAGTATAGGATAAATCAGTCTGTTCTGCGTTTCGCTCCAATCTAGGAGCATGTTTTGCAGGCAGACGTGACATACTATGAACACTATAAATTCAAAATTGTTTACTAACATATATATATATATATATATATATATATATATATATATATATATATATTTATATATATATATATATATATGTAGGTCTTTGGTAATTCGGGTTTTCTCCCGTGTAAAATTGGAAGTGTCTTGGCAACGTTTCGACGAAGTCCCATTCGTCATCTTCAGGCTGGTGTCTTCGGCTTCGTGCTTCTAGGAGCAATGTGTGATCACAGCTGTTTCTTCCTTTTAACTGCCAGTGGAGGTATGAACTGATTGGATGGGAGCTTGGCTGTGTTTTGATTGGGTGGAGGTGTGTTCTGATTGGTTAGGGGCTTGGCTGTGCTCTGATTGGATGGGGGGTTGGCTGTGCTCTTATTGGATGGGGGGTTGGCTGTGCTCTGATTGGCTGGGGGTGTGCTCTGCTTGGGTGGGGGCCCTGTTGTGCTAGAATTAGTCTGAGTTGCAGGGGAATTTGAGATGGAGAGCTGCATAGCTGTAGTTTGGCTTCGCGTTCGTGGTCGTGCCACATCTTCAAGGTGGGTGTCAGTTTGCTTCACGTATGGAATGGAGGGGTTTAAAATGGCCAATGATGCAGCTGTGGTCTGGTTTCTGGTCCGCGGTCGTGCCTCATCATCGGTGCGGGTTTGAGTCTGCTTTTTGCGTGGATGTGTGGTGGTGACATCATGTGTGGTCTTCGTGAGTGTGGGTCCAGTGTCGCTCCTTGTGCTAGGGATTCGTCTGTCATTAAGGCTGGGTTTCCAAATGGCTGGTAGGCGGGAGGTATCATCTCGTTTATTCATGCTGTGTGGGCGTTTTTCTATCTCGATGGCTTCTCTGATTATTCTGTTGTTAAAGTGTTCAGTTTTGGCAATAGTTCTGGTATTTTTAAAGTCAATTTTATGTCCTGTGGCTTTGAGGTGTTGGACCAGGGAGGAAGTTGGTTCCTCTTTTCTGACTGAGTTCTTGTGTTCTTCAATGCGTGCGCTTATTCTTCTGTTGGTTTGTCCGATGTATGTGGTGGGGCAGGCGGTGCATGGGATTTCATATACTCCTTGATTTTCTAACTCAATTTTGTCCTTGGGGTTTCTTAGGATGGTGGATATTTTTCGGTTTGTGCAGAATGCTGTCTTGATATTGCCAAAACTGAACACTTTAACAACAGAATAATCAGAGAAGCCATCGAGATAGAAAAACGCCCACACAGCATGAATAAACGAGATGATACCTCCCGCCTACCACCCATTTGGAAACCCAGCCTTATTGACAGACGAATCCCTAGCACAAGGAGCAACACTGGACCCACACTCACGAAGACCACACATGATGTCACCACCACACATCCACGCAAAAAGCAGACTCAAACCCGCACCGATGATGAGGCACGACCACGGACCAGAAACCAGACCACAGCTGCATCATTGGCCATCTTAAACCCCTCCATTCCATACGTGAAGCAAACCGACACCCACCTTGAAGATGTGGCACGACCACGAACGCGAAGCCAAACTACAGCAATGCAGCTCTCCATCTCAAATTCCCCTGCAACTCAGACTAATCCTAGCACAACAGGGCCCCCACCCAAGCAGAGCACACCCCTATCCAATCAGAGCACAGCCAACACCCCATCCAATCAGAGCACAGCCAACACCCCATCCAATCAGAGCACAGCCAAGCCCCTAACCAATCAGAACACACCCCCACCCAATCAGAACACAGCCAAGCTCCCATCCAATCAGTTCATACCTCCACTGGCAGTTAAAAGGAAGAAACAGCTGCGATCACACATTGCTCCTAGAAGCACGAAGCCGAAGACACCAGCCTGAAGATGACGAATGGGACTTCGTCGAAACGTTGCCAAGACACTTTCAATTTTACACGGGAGAAAACCCGAATTACCAAAGACCTACATACAAACACCCGTGAAAACCTCAGATATATATATATATATATATATATATATATATATATAATAATAACTATAAAAATACGAATCCCAGGCATATCTGTACAATAATATAAAATCCTCGAGCTCTGGGAAGGATATAAACCAGCTGTTTATTGTTAAAACAATAAAAACAACTATTTACAATTCTAAAAAACAACCTTAGCTTTCGCTGGTCCACTGCCAGCATCATCAGAGTGAGTGTTAGGGGAGAAAACTCCTCACCCCTAACACTCACTCTGTTGACGCTGGCAGTGGACCAGCGAAAGCTAAGGTTGTTTCTTAGAATTGTAAATAGTTGTTTTTATTGTTTTTATTCTTTTAACAATAAACAGCTGGTTTATATCTTTCCCAGAGTTTGAGGAAAATCATAAACAAAACTGTTTAATCTACAAAAGTACTGAGCTTTCGTCGGCCACACTGCCGACATCGTCAGAGTATATCCGTCAGTGCAACCCACTGATGGATAGAGGGGCCCGCTCGGCAGCGAGACAGGGGGGAATAGGGGACAGGAACAATGGGATAGCCAACCCCCAGATGTTTGCATGCGAGCGAGGAAAACAACAGGATTGGCAGATGGGAAAACACCAGGCAGCTTAGAGACACGGAGGCAAGCTAAGACAAATGGGGTGATGGGGATGGGGGAGGACGAGCAGGAGCAACCTGACAGCCGATCCCTAGGCGCTGGTATACGCGCCAAGGGAACAATAGCAACTGGAGGAGAGAGAGCAACTCTGGAAACGGCCAACACATGGAAGAATACGGCCTCTTTAAGAACAACGCGCCCGATGCTAATGAGTGGACCAATGACTAGATCGAGGGTCAGAGCGCAGAGGCAGCCAGTCACATAAAAACGGACTCCCAGATCCAGTATTTTATACTCTGACGATGTCGGCAGTATGGCCGACGAAAGCTCAGTACTTTTGTAGATTAAACAGTTTTGTTTATGATTTTATCCTGGTGATCGTTTTTATTTATTTATATATATATATATATACACACACACACTATATATATATAATGTATGTATGTATGTATGTATGTATGTATGTATGTGTATATATATATATGTATGTGTGTGTGTATATACACACACACACACACACACACACACATACATATATATATATATACACATACATACATACATGCATACATACATACATACATACACTATATATATATATATATATATATATATTCCCCAACTTCTTTAACCTATGTCTAAAGTGGGCTAAAGTGACTGGATGAACTGGTATCCGTCCGTCCATCCATCCATCCATCCATCCATCCATCCATCCATCCATCCATCCATCCATCCATCCATCCATCCATTTATTTATTTATTTATTTATTTATTTATTTATTTATTTATTTATTTATTTATTTATTTATTTATTTATTTATTTATTTATTTATTTATTTATAATATTGCAGGTGCTGGCATTCACTGAAAAGATACTTCTACATTGCCCTTGTTTCGAATTAGTGGGAGTAAACTAAATCCCTTCTCCTTTCTTCCCACAAAAGAATGAAGAGAAATAAAATAATAAAATAAAATAACGCATATCGCACGTCTGCTTTTTTCCTGTCAATAGAAGGAAGAAGCAGAATTTCACGCTGTCAATTTCACTACACTCCAACATTTCTCTTACAGGAACTGCTAGAATGACTGGAGTTCAGAATACAAAAGAAGTAAGTCAAGAATTCCCTCCATCCAAAAGCAAAACTGACAATTCCTAGACAGGTAATTTGTAGGCGAGTATGTGTGATTTTGGTTATATCACAGCTGAACAGGAAATACATTAGTTCAGCTGCCAAAGTACACTGATATCCTGGGATCCCAGTGTTCTGCATCTAATTTTTGAACCCACAGATCTTCATCTGGAAATGTTCCCTGAAGTTGTGTGCAAAGGGAAGTGGTATTTTTTGAAAAATATTACTTTCTTCCCACAATACAATGGATCCAACTGTTAAGGATTTAAGAGAGGAAAGTGTGAGGCAATGACTCTCTTTGGCATAGACAATGTTAACTAATTAAGGAGCTCCAAAAGAACATTGCAGAACTAATTAGCATATGAACTAATAATTAGAATGAACAGCAAGGCAGAATCACGTGGAGCAAATGATGAAATTACGCATAGCTGTAAGTCCTAGATTTTGCCCATCATAGGATAAGGTGAGGGAGTTAAACAGTTTTGGGTTAGGATCTACCCTGATCTCAACAATCATTTGTGATACGAGAGCAGACCTTTTGACTCCAATGATCCACTGATTTTATTTCTTTTCCTTCTAGCCACCTGCCAAGCCATAGCCTTTAAGGTAATACAATTGCAGCGTCCATTGAGCTTGATCAAAACATATTGGAATCCAGGTTTCACTGAGTTTGAAATGAACATACAGTATTAACTAATTTCTTTGCTTGTGAGCATGGGGCTACAATAGCATTTCACTAGACGAATGGGTCATGTTACGTGCTGCTATAAGTAAAGAAGAGGATACTGTAAGCACATACTGTATAAAGCTGGTAACTAAGGTAAGAACAACATAACAGCGTTGTTTGTTTTCAAAGGCAAAGCAAGAAACCACACGTATGAGCTGCAAGCAGTCAATATTTTTACCTGCTGACTTTGCTGCTAAATCAAAAACCAATAGCAAAAAAATCCCAGGGGTATAGAGTATGGAACAAGGAGATATTTCTTCTGTTAAATCAGCAAGCTTAATCCCTCAATAATGAGAAAGCATTGTCTCTTGTAATCTCAGGAGCCTTATCGAGAATGAGTGAACACATTTTCTAGGAATAATATGGAAATGGTTTGTCATCAGCTTCTAAGAATTTTTCCCCAACTTCCTTGTCTACAATCCTAGTATTTCCTGGAAGAATTCCATGTAAATGCTAACCCAGTCTCAACTTGCTTAGCATCCATGATAAGCAAAAGCCAATTACACACTGCTACAGTGGAGACTAATATTCTCTAAGCTATATTTAATTAGCCCTTTAAAACTGAACTCTGTAACTATCTCATAAAAAAGGAAGTGTTTATTATCAAGATATGAAAATAAAACAGAAATAGAATTCAGCATAAAGTATTGGTGTGAACTCTCAAAATAAGTCTTTGACATATCCTGGATGGGCTGTAATGCGCTTTAATTATATCTGTCCTGTTCTCTTCATATATTTGAGGAACATATTTGGAAAGAATGGATTCAGAAATAACATTCATTTCTGAATTATCATCACCACAGGATAGATCAGACTAAGAAACCAATTCCATGTACTATAGATTAGGATTACTTTTATTATAAGAGTGATAGTAACAGAATTTTGTCCGTTACTAGAGGGTATACAGTCTGAGTGTGCTTCTCTCCTCCTCTTTATTCTTATGTGAACCAGGGAAAAACTTGTTTCCAACATTTTCTCAAGTTATTTTCTTGGCTCAGGTGCAAGCTTATAAAAGCTGCTTACGTAACCATCGCCTTAGTAGCAGCTCCTATCCTTCAAAGTTCTAAACATGACAATTGCTTACAAAACTGTGTAGATTAGCTTAGCTGTAAAAAAAAAAAGCATATATTAGAGATTGCTTGTTTATAACAAGTATTCATTAAGGAAAATGTGAGACCAGAACTATCGAGTCCAGATCTATGAATATAGGTACGCATATTATTTAGCAGATGTTTTAAATAATATACATACATAAAATGAATAGTATAGAATAATACTTTAAGAGGAATGCAATGCTATATGACCTGAACTTTGAGTGATTTGATCTGCACATGAACAGATGTGAATAGAAAGAAATATCAGGTGGAAAAATAATATAATTCATGATGAAAGATTGCATGTATACATTATGTGACACAAGGGCTAATTCTTGTAAGGACTGGAGTCAAAACTGTTAGATTTAGTGATGCAATGTGTAATTCTGCTCATTGAAATGGGTCTAGAACAAGGGTGTCAAACTCGCCACGTCACGTGACGTGTCACGACATATTGTGACTTTTTTTGCATTGCTGGAGCTGGGGTAGGAGCGGCCTCCGCATGATGCAACTGGCCCACGGGCCGGCAGTTTGACACCCCTTCTCTAGAACATTCAGAGAAAGCAGTTTGATATTCAAATCAGAAGGTAGTTGGCAGAACAAACCTGGAGATATTTGTCAAAATGTCCCTTTCTTTTAAACAGAGATTCGAGAAAATCACTAATAGATTGGTCTAATTTAATCAGTGTGATTCTACAAATCAATGAAGAGAGGGAACAAAAGAAGTAACCCAAACTGTGATAAACTGGGCAAGTTTCTTTCCATAACTACTTTTTTTTTTTTTTTTTAGACATTGTTATAACTAACAAGAGATTTCACAAGCATGAAAGTTGGGACTGAAAAAGTTAATAAATAAAACTATAAAACTGTAGACCTTCATTTGACTGTTATGCCGTCAAGTCAACATCAGTTCTTAGCAGCCACATAGAGTTTGTCTGTGATAATTGCCACTGTGAATGAGCCTATAAACCTTGCTGCTGGTTGTCTTGCTCATTTCCTTCCACCTTTCCCATTATATAAATAACTATTTCTCCCAGAGAGCTAATTATTTACATAACTTGCCCTAGACTGGGACAATCTGACCCTGGTCATTTGTGCCTTGAGTGAGAATTATAGATTGATTGGATGAATGATCCATTTGTTTGTTTTATTGGCTGTCTACAGTATTGGCTGAACAATTCTGATCTTTGTAGATATAGACCACAGGTGTCAAACTTGCCACATCACGTGACGTGTCACGACATATCACAACTTTTTTTTGCATTGCCAGAGCTGGGGTGGGCGCAGCCTCCATATGATGCAACAGGCCCATATGAACATCTTTTGACAGGGCTTCATGGGTGCTCTACCAAGTGTTGGTCTGTAGCCTATTTGTGGACTTATATAAACTGTTAAATCATTTTGATATGAAGAAGACTTACTTCTGAAGAAGTGGATATGAAGATTACAGCACAATATAATGAAATGTGCTAAGGTAATTTGGCCTTAATTATTAAAAGGGAACTTGTTATAGTACTTGGAAAGTACTTGGTGTGGTACTTGGAAAGTAACTTAAGGTTACTTTCATAGTCTTAAGTGAACTTAGATTGACTTACTACATATCTGGCCTGAAAAATGAGATTTACTATTTGAGATAAAAAGTTGGAATTTCCAGTTATAATAAGTCACTTTATATTACCAAGATAAAATTCAGTGCATTTGCTCAAAATATTGCTAATTTTACTTTTTTCATACTACTTTATGCATTTAATATCCAATCTGATGCTCAGTCACTGGGAAATCTTGATGGTCATGCTATGTAACTTGACATAAAAATATTTTAGAAGTATCTGAGGAAGGAAGGAAGGAAGGAAGGAAGGAAGGAAGGAAGGAAGGAAGGAAGGAAGGAAGGAAGGAAGGAAGGAAGGAAGGAAGGAAGGAAGGAAGATGTCTTATGTTATATTTAAAGAACAAGTTCTTCCTCTCCCTCCTAAAGAGAGGAGAAATGAGGTAGTATGCTCATTCCAGCTAGTCTTAAGGTTTGTTCACAAGTTACAATTACAGTTATTCTGTAGCTATTATACCTCATCGTGATTCTAGAGGTGTGAATGACAAGCTGTGACCCAATCTTTTCTTTTTCTGGTTTGACAGACTTCAAGATTATCTAGTTTTCTTTTTCAGCCAAATGTCAGAGTCATGAAAAGTAATAACTTTTGGTGAGCTGTGATTTCAGCCCACAATTAAAAAAATCGAAAGCATAATATTTTATTCATTCCTCCCCACTCCCTGTCATTAAATCATTTTGCTGTTGTTTGAGAAGGAGGGTGAGAGATTAATGAATTAATATGAATTATTTAGTATCAACACACTTGGAAACTGACAGACACATACTGACAAATTGCAGTTTTAATTTCCGATGCATCTGTGTGATGTACCTACTTTTTTTTATTATTGCTGAATGCTCAGAGTATTTGTAGGGAATCTTAAACTGGTTTAGATGAGTTTATGATCTTTGGACTTCAATGAATGGCAACAAAAATATTAATTCAGCAGTATCATATTCCTAGAATTTCTGAGGGTGTACAGTCTTGAAAATGTTAATTTTTCTGATCAACTGTTTGACAGGAAAGGATGAGAGAAGCTAAATTGGGGGAGAGGAGAGAATTTACCATTTCAAAAGTGTTTCACAGTGCTTGCCAAGGATCTCACTGATCTGTTTTATTTAATACTATATACCAGAGGTCCCCAACCTAGGCTTAAGATACAGGAGGATCTGGACAGACGTGAACACTGGGCACTATCTAACAAAATGAAATTCAATGGTGAAAAAAGTAAGGTTCTACATTTAGGCAAGAAAAACCAAATGTACAGGTATAGTATAGGGGGTACCTTGCTCAACAGCAATAACTGTGAGAGGGACTCAGAGTCCTAGTGGACAATCACTTAAATATGAGCCAGCAGTGTGCTGCAGCTGCCAAAAAGGCCAACACAGTGCTAGGCTGCATTAACAGAGGGATAGAATCAAGATCACGTGAAGTATTAATACCACTTTACAATGCCTTGGTAAGGCCACACTTGGAATACTGCATCCAGTTTTGGTCACCACGATGTAAAAAAGATGTTGAGACTCTAGAAAGAGTACAGAGAAGAGCAACAAAGATGATCAGGGGACTGGGGGCTAAAGCATATAAGGAACGGCTGCTGGAATTGGGTATGTCTAGTTTAATGAAGAGAAGGACGAGGAGGGACATGATAGCAGTGTTCCAATATCTCAGGGGCTGCCACAAAGAAGAGGGAGTGAAGCTATTTTCCAAGGTGCCTGAAGGCAGGACAAGAAGCAACGGATGGAAACTAATCAAGGAGAGAAGCAACCTAGAACTAAGGAGAAACTTCCTGACACTTAGAACAATTAACCAGTGGAACAACCTGCCTCCAGAAGCGGTGAATGCTCCAACACTGGAAGTTTTTAAGAAGACACTGGACAGCCATTTGTCTGAAATGGTATAGGGTTTCCTGCCTGAGCAGGGGGTTGGACTAGATGACCTCCAAGGTCCCTTCAAACTTTATTATTATTATGGGCCATGGGCCACTACCTGGCCATGGCCTCTTGGCCGCTGGGCCATGTGAGTAGCTGGACAGTGCATGCACATGTGCATGTGCTCACTCCCCTCCTGCCACCATTGCCACGAGTGTTGTGCAGGTGGTGGCAGCACTGCTAGTATCGTGCGGGCAGTGGCATTGCCATGAACCTTGCACGTGGGGCAGCAGCACCGCCAGCAGCGGGTGGACCACAGCACGATCCTCACACAGAGGTGGCGGTGCAAGCCTTGCACTGGGGTGGCATTGCTGCGGGCCGTTGTGTAATCCTTGCACAGTGGCGGTGGCACGAACCTCACGCCAGAGCGGCGACGTGAACCTCGTGCCAGAGCAGCATTGTTGCGGGCTATGGTGTGAGCCTCGCGCTGGTGGTAGCATCGCTGCAAGCCTGGCAGTGGCAGTGCCACAAGCCTCACACAGGCGCCACCATCACTGAGAGCCTCACATGCATGCTCGCAGCCCCGTTTGTATGTGCGTGTGCACATGTGGTCACATTCACATTTGTGCATGCATGCGAAAGTCGCCTGCCCCTCCCTCTCCCACCAGGCTGCCAATCCAAAAAGGTTGGTGATCCCTGCTATATACTGAATGTATATTTTAATACAATATACATTCAAAAGAGGCCATTGAATGAAGAAAATAAGTACAGGTGAGTCCTCAGCTTGTGACCACAACTGAGTCCAAATTTTCTGTTGCTAAGCAAGACAGCTGTTAAGTGAGTGTTGCCCCATTTTATGACTTTTTTTGCCACAGTTGTTAAGTGAATCACTGCAGTTATTAAGTTAATAACACAGTTGTTAAGTGAATCTGGCCTCCCCATTGACTTTGCTTGCAAAGTTTGCAAAAGGTGATCACATGACCCTGGGACACTGCAACCATCATAAATACACACCAGTTGTTGAAGCATCCAAATTTTGATCACATGACCAGGGGGATGCTGCAAGTGTGAAAATCAGTCATATGTTACTTTTTCAATGCCTTTGTAGCTTCGAACAGACACTAAATGAATGTTGTAAGTCAAGGACAACCTATACTACCTGTGTGTAGTGAAGTTAATGTTATGTTTTTACAATAAGAGGATGATAACAAGAAATAAATTATGCTTTACTGAAATTGCAGCCAGTATATTGGAAAGTATTGCACACACATACACACACATCCTGGACATTCAAGGATAAATGGTAACAAAAGTGCCTAGGGAAACAGACAGATCTTCAATCCCATATGAAAGGCTCACAAGGTTGGGGCAACCCAAAATCTCCAGGAGGGTGCTGTTCCATATGGAAGGGATTCTGTATGGTCCACTTACAATATATTTGGTCTGTATTCTATGTAGGAGGATTTTTTTATATATACATTTATTCTCCCATTTATTATTTTTATAAATAACTAAAGGCATCAAATATATTTAATGCTCCTCCTTCCTCCTATTTTCCCCACAACAACAACAACCCTGTGAAATAGGTTGGTCTGAGAAAGACTGACTGGCCCAAAATCATCCTAGTAGCTTTCATAACTATGCAGGACTAGAACTCACATTCTCCTGGTTTCTAGTCTGGTGCCTTAACCACTAGATCAAACTAGCTGTTATTGTTCAATTCAACAAAATTTAGTTCATTTAGTTTACCATAAGGAAAGCATATAAAAAGGGTTTACTAATATTATTCTATATTGATACTTTCCAATTCACTGGTTGCAATATCAATACAGCATAATTCATTACAAACCATTACATTACATCACATCATTCTTGGAGAAAGGTTAAGTATTGTCCGTAATCTATGAATAAGTCTGTGTGTTGACCTCTCTTTGGAAAGAACTTTTACTCCCTCCATCTTCCAACAGTAGTGCAACCAATCTTCATACCCAAAAATATCATACCTGATTTATGAAAGAGCAAAGAGATTCATCAAAATTGAGGGAAGATGCCTGATACTTTTCTGTGAAAGAAAGAATGCTGATACCTTTCATGATAGATTTAGTCTTGTTTATCCAGCATAATTGAAGAAAAGTATTCAAGTGGAACTCTATCAGCTGAAAAGCCATATAATGTGGTCAAGGGAGAAAAAAAAGGGAGAAAACCGTCAGGTAAGGTTGTGTGGGAGATTTTTTACAGTAAGCCAGATATTGATGTAGTTCCAAAATAAAGGATTCAAACTATTGTTCTCAGTGATATCAGGCTGTAATGTACCAAACTGTGAGATGTTAAATATTTTAAAATAAGGATATGCAGATCAGTCTAAGTTTATCCTATATCAGGGATCCCCAATCCCAGGCCTGTGCCAGAAACTGGGCCGCGCAAACAAGTGAAGCCCCATCCGCGGGATGCAGGCAGCACACGAAACCACGCCCCCTCTGGTCTGCGAAAAAACACCTCTCCACAGAACCGGCCCCTGGGACCCAAACGGTTGGGGACCACTGTCCTATATCACTGCTGAAAACATCCATGTAGTGTTCCTTTATATAACAATTTGGGTATTTAAAAAAAAAACACTGTAAAAACTACTTTCCTTTTATAATTTTACCCTATGTATGCATGTATGTATGTGTATACATATATACATACATAACACACACACACCTACACATATACATAGGGGAAAGTTATAAAATATTTATACACTTTTCTCTATGGAAATTTCAATTACTAATTTTCATTACTTATGAATGTTTAAGAAATCAATAACTACTGGGGTTTAATATACAAAATACCCTCCACCCAAAGTTCAGATATTAATCTTGGGATTAGTCATGTAGCCTATCTTTTTCGAGTTCCATATCTTCTTAAATTAATCTTACTGGCACGTAGTCCTTGAAGATTTTGGCCTCATAGCCTTCAGGACCCTATATCTATTATACGGACTATAAGAGCCAGTTTGATCTAGTGGTTAAGGCACTAGGCTAGTGACCTTGGGCCAGTCACTCTCTCTCAGCCCAACACACCACCCAGAGATCTTGTTGTGGGGAAAATAGAAGGAGGAAGGAGTATTGTGTTTGCTGCCTTGAGTTATTTGTAAAATAATAAAGGTGAGATATAAGCAAACAAATACATAAAATATTTATCAACATGCTAGATGACCTTTTAGTCCAATTAACTGTGAATAAGCAAAACTGGCAAAGACATTCTCATCTTACTCTCTTTCATATTATTAGAGAACAGCTCAGTGTATACTCCATGATGATTACTCGTTTTCTTTATTATTATTTTATTTTTTATTTTCCATTCTCAACAACTTTGATCCTGCCTGAACATTCTCTCTTGGGTTTTTTTTCTAAGCCATCAAGCCAAGTATTGAGAAATAGACCATTTGGCTTGACCAAAGTAGCAAAACCAATTTCTGAGTTCAAATGTAACTTCAATCCAAGTAAGGTTAACAGACAAGGGAAAAGAGATCAAAAAGATATGTAAGATCTTGTGGCACAGGTCTATTGCTCTCAGGTATCAAGAAAACCTGGTTGACCAAAGATACTGGATTAGAAAATCTTCTGCTCTATCTCAGCAGAACTTTTTCTGTATTTTTGCTAGCATATGAAGAACTG
Source organism: Azemiops feae (assembly GCA_023970755.1). NCBI lineage: Eukaryota > Metazoa > Chordata > Lepidosauria > Squamata > Viperidae > Azemiops > Azemiops feae. Next base: position 1,180,145 of record JALGBA010000588.1, read on the forward strand.
GTAGGAGAGATCACTGCCTCAAGCACCCAACAAAAATCAAGTTCCTATAGATTGGCCCACATAAGGCCTTTGCCCTGCTAACTCACCTTGGTATTGGCATCTTTTCCAACATTCAGGGCAAGGAGCAAAAATGTCACTGAGGGAAGGCAGATTTTATTGATGAACGCAATTTACTTACCAATTGCAACTTTTTCCTGCATACATGGCCGCCAGTGCTTCTATTGAAACTTAGATTTTAGGAAGGAGTATCTATGCCAAATAATAAGTTGTACCGATTTAATATTTGCTCTTTTAAATCAGGACTCAAATAGAGTGTAGTAATGTGTTGTGATTGTAGTTGAGCAAAAGGAACATGCTAAAAGAAAAGATAAAATCTTTTAACCTATTTGATTAACACTTCTATTATAAGACTAGGTTAAAATTCAAAATGTAGAAGTCAGGACCATGATTTATTTTTACTCATATAACTGAACCCAGTAATGTAAGATTCTGTTTTGGAGGACCTATTGATCATGACAGCTTAGCTGAATTCCTATATTCCTAAATTGAACAGAACAAACATAGCAAAGCAATATCTAGCATATTTGCCATGCTTGCTAAAGTTTTTTTCAGCCACCTGGTTGATAAGCCCAGAAAATGAAACATTAACCTAAGTGGATCTTTGATCCAGCCGTATTTTTCTTACATTAAAACCTTTTTAAATTAGTTTATAATCCTACCGCTAAAAGTAATATTAGCTGAACCAGAAGTTGCTATTCCTTCGAAGCAGCAGTGTCAAGATATTACATAGCAAACTTTGCTCTTATATGGGAGACATGAGAATGCAGGTAGAATAGGAGCAGAGCCTACATTGTAATGTCATGACACATATTTGGTAATTCATACCTTGCCTTAAATTGGAATCACCCATAGGAATCAACAATGGAGAAAAGCTGATTTGGAAAGCTCAAATTCTAACTCCCTAGGGAGTTATTGTAGTTCAAGAAAAGGAATTTTTATTCCCACTGTTTTATTCTCCCACAGAGAGAAATGTAAATGGATATCACCTAATCAATAGAATAAAATAGAATAACAGAGTTGGAAGGGACCTTGGAGGTCTTCTACTCCAACCCCATACTCATACAGGAAACCCCATACCATTTCAGACAAATGGTTGTCCAGTTTCTTCTTAAAAACTTCCAGTGTTGGAGCATTCACAACTTCTGGAGGCAGATTGTTCCACTGATTAATTGTTCTAACTGTCAGGAAATTTCTCCTTAGTTCTAGGTTGCTTCTCTCCTTGATTAGTTTCCATCCATTGTTTCTTGTCCTGCTTTCAGGTGCTTTGGAGAATAGCTTGACTCCCTCTTCTTTGTGGCAGCCCCTTAGATATTGGAACACTGCTATCATGTTACCCCAGTCCTTCTTTTCATTAAACATACCCAATTCCAGCAACCATTCTTTATATGTTTTAGCCTCCAGTCCCCTTTGTTGCTTTGTTTGCTGCTCTTTGTTGCTCTTCTCTGCACTCTTTCTAGAGTCTCAACATCTTTTTTGCATTGTGGTGACCAAAACTGGATGCAGTATTCCAAGGTGGCCTTACCAAGGCATTATAAAGTGGTATTAATACTTCTGTTAATGCAGCCTAGCACTGTGTTGGCTTTCTTGGCAGCTGCAACACACTGCTGGCTCATATTTAAGTGATTGTCCAATAGGAAGACAATGCTTGAGAAATTCAATTAAGATTTCATCAATCTCCATCCAAATATCAACCTGGCCCTGGATCGGTCCATACAATTTGGTTGGTGACATAGAAATGTCTGGGGGGAAACGCAAAAACCCTTGATAACATACTCTATATGTCAACATGCTTTCAGTTAGTAACCAGAACATACCATACAAGCCAGACTGATATTTAATTTTTGAGTGGTGAGCTGGCCCACATGTCAAAACATAGATGAAAATAGCTAAAAAAAATTGAGGAGGAAGGACTCTAAATATTAGGGATGCGTAAATACACATCCAGACTTCAAATTAGTTTGATAGAACAACAAATCAAAGTTTCCAATCATATTGCTAATTTTATTACCTTTAAATTGAATTGGACTTTTCATGCCTGTGTACTTTTATACTTTAAATAACTTGAATCAATTTGATCTACTTGGATAATTTGATTAAAATTAATTTGATGAATTGATAATCCAAGTTGAACTGATTGTTCCAATTAGATCAAGGCCAAACTGTACACCTGTATTAAATATGATGAACTCACTGTGTATTTAATAATTATATTTCTCCCACAAGAAAAATATACTGCAGAATTCATATTTAAAGAGACTCCAGGAGTCACAGAAAAAATATGTGGTATAAAACTAGAAGTTGTCCATAGAGTTGCCTGGCCTATATAAGCAGGAATAGATCCAGAAATTAAGGTAACAAAACATTACTTCTTATTAGTTAAACAATTCTAATTTATAATTAATAAACTGTAAATAAATCACAAATTTGAGAAAGCAGTATCACTCACAATATTTTACTGTTAATATAATGTACCAGTTCTCCGACAAAAACAAACCTAGGTTTAAATTGTTGAACAAAAATAGCTGAGTAAATTTCCTTCAATTTAACAGTCAACTGGGATCAATGTGTTTTATTCCAATAACAAATGTTATAACATGATAGTAAAACTAGAGAGATCCTATTATTGTGAATTATTGCTATCGTGAATGGACACTTCTATTTGCTTTATATCTGAGCCATGTGTAAAAATGGCACTGCATATATTTCTTATTATTCATGGACTTTTTGCTTAACTTTTGATACTTAATATTATTAGGTTTTATATGCTATCAACTACCAAAATTGCTTGGAGATGTCTATAAAATATATATATCCAACAGACTCACCAACATGCTAATGTTAATATTCAGTTAGCAACCATCTCTAGTCACCTCTTGATAGATTACTGTAAATCACTTTATGTGGGGTTTCCTTTGAAGATTACCTGGAAATGTCAGTTGGTGCAGGACATAATTGCCTGTATACTTAACAGGCTAGGCAAAAGATTTATACTTTCTCAAGAAAAAGCAGAAACTTATTGTGTGATCTTCCAAAACATATTAAAAATCTGATTTAATCCAAAAGGGCTTTGGGGACAAAAACCATCATTTTAAGAAAGCTATGTGACCATGAATATTGTAACTGGATATATTTGTGTACTGTTTTCTTATATAATTCATTTTATTATGCATATTTTTGACATGCAAACCACTTAGAATTGGATATGACTGAAGCAGTATAAAAACTCATAAATAAATGCTTCACATTTTATTAGGGCATGCTTTTCCTACTCTGGTGTATATCTAGTAATAAGAAATCCTGAGAACTGCAGTCCAACACAGTTCTGTGTTCCCCAATGGGGGAAGCCTATTGTAGTCCATATAGTGAAGACATGGAAAATGTCTAATAAATCATGGTGGTGGGAATTTAAGAGATCTTGCTTTTTTAATTGTCAATTATTAAGCAAGCCTTTTAGTGCTGATTGCACATTATAAAATGTTCTCGAAAGTTTCCTAGAATAATCAATGTAGTAATAATAGAACATTCATCAACTATATGGCGACTTTGGTGATGCCCGAGCTTGGTGGTTTGTTTGCAGGTATTTTATTACTAGATTAATTTCATCAATGCACTGATGATGTTATCTAGGTGGGTAATGAAACATGTGCTAGCAAACTATCAAGATCAGATATCACCAAGTATTCCACAGTTCAGTCCTTCTATTGGATTCATCCAGAACAGGGGTCCCCAATCCCCAGCCAATGGCCCATTGTTGGACTGTGAGCTGTTAGTAATCGGGCCATGGAAGTAACGGGTGAGCGTGCATGCATATCTCCACTTGTATGAGCAGTGGGTGAGCGCATGCGTGTTTGCTCCCTTTGTGCAAACAACAGGTGAATATATGCACTCCATTTGCATGAGCAGTGGGCGGGTGTGCCAGCTGCTTGCGCAAATGGAGCTGCACATGTGCGTGGTTGCCAGCCGCTCACACTGAACCATCCCCTCTCCACCACCCTCGCTGGTCCACAAAGCCGGAAATTTCTTGAAGTCACACATTGTCTTAATATAGTGGGCCATGTAAAGTGTTTTTTTTAATGAATCTTATCTCTCATATTTGATCTTCTGTCCAGAATTATGCTTATAATTCTGTATTAAAAATATATCATGGTCTGTTGCTGAGACAAACAATAAACTGGTGCTTTATAATAGGAAATTCAGCACAAAGACAGTACAGTCTAATAAATATGAATGGTTGTAAGGTTGCCCATCTGTGGAAATGCTTATTTCTTTCCCATGTGTGGGTGGCTGTTAAGAGTTTCATATCTCCTAATGTCCCATCATAGTTGTGATTTGGGGGGGGTCTTCTCATGGCTGTCTTGATGTGCATTTTCCACTTCTTGATTGGTTGGAAAAGCATGCCAACAAAATTTGCACTGCCCCTAAACCGATCTTTCTTCTTCCCCACTAATGAGGTTTGTGAATAGTCCTATCCTTAAAGCTTTAGTATAGAACCATTTAAGGACAGTGAGCAGTTTCTTGGCCCATTTCCCTAACCACTGAGGTCAGCAGCCATCAGTGGAAGACTAATGCTACCAATCACCATATTTCATGTAGTTAGAGTGGGACCTGGGCAAATGTAATCAGGTCTTTATTAGCTATTGTTTATTTTGTCTAAGTTACTAGTGGCTGGCAAGGAAGTATTCCATGCTGGTGACATGTCTCTTGGGCTAATTCTGAAAACAAGGCTACTGGCTTTCTGGAAGGTCATTTAACCAATGTTTAAAAATAACCTGGCTATTTCTTAGGTTGATGTGTCAGAGGAGGAAACGTGAAAAGAAGCAAAAGCAAACTCCTGTGCACATCATACCAGGCCCATCTTCCACCCACTAACCTACTAGTTGGTTATTTTAAAAACAAGTTAACTATGAGATTGATCTTCAAAACTGACCTGGCATTTCTGACATTGCAGGCTCATAGAAGGGTTGAGAGCAGTACTTGTAGCTATTGCTGAAGCTAAAAGGCATCGTTGGTAGTATTCTTGACAATTTCATGAGAGCACCCAATGTCCACAATAGGCAAGAGCTGAAAGAGAAAGGCAATGCTGGCAATGCATGTCCAGAAACATATCCAAGAGTACCTGGAAGTATCTGATGAAATGTATAACATGATTTTAGGATTGACATTGGCACACTCCAATGCATAGGAGTCTTTTTCTTCTGATCCAAATGGGTGCATTACCCATCAGGACAATGACAACCAAAAAAACATCTCTTGTTAAAAAAAATCATGCCTGTACAAAGAGTTTGAATCTGTCTTTCATATCATATTAAGATGCCCACTATATTCACACCAGTGACTAGAACTGATAATCCAATTATTAGGTACTTCAATTTCCCTCAGAATGTGATCACTGTTTTTCTTTTAAGTGATCATTTTTTAGATCTGTCAAGGATGATGGAGAAATTCCTACCTGTAGCATTGATCTACAGAAACTGATTGTGACTCTCTCAGTTTTGAATCATTTGGGATGGTGGTGGGTATTTTTTTTATGCATGCATTTTAATTGTTGTATATATATCAAATATTTTGGTTTCATATCGGACCATAAAGCAATAAGTAAAATATATTCCATGCTGAAATATATTGAATATACAGAAACATAACCATGAAATTGAAAAATATTTTCAAATTCAGGAGAAAATATCAAACTATGTTTTAAATTATGCATCTAGCATGAAACTACCTCTTCCTCCTCCTCCTCTAAATGGGTCCCAATCTGGTGCATGTTGGAAATATTTAATCCTTTTACCTCCTGTTTCAGTTTGAATTCCTCCCCTGCTACCTTTTAGCCATTTCAAACAAAGGAAGAAAAAAAACCTTAATGGATATCAGAAGTGGATGACATTCCACTATCCCTACAATAAGGCAGCTAGTAGATAAAGGTTGGGGTTGTGTTGGTCTTTTTTTTTTGGGGGGGGAGCAGGTTTTCACAGTTCCAAATTACCAGTACACATTTTTTTTCTTCAAAAGTATTCTGCAAAGTTTACAAGTCCTATTTGGGGCTATCCACAATTCTTGAAAGTGAAGACTCCTTGGGCCACAAAGCTTCACTTTTTAGTATAGCATATTCAGCTTCCCTCTCTTTTTTTTTTTTAACAAAATGTAAACATGAAAAGCATCAAGCAGCTTGGCAGGTACCACAACACTTGGCTGAAGACTCATGGAAACTTTCCTTCACATTTTTTCCTCATAACAACTTGTAAGGTAGATTTATCATTCTGGATCTTAGTTAAGATTAGGAGAAGAAGATGCATGTTTATTCAAATATCATCTATTTCATTCATAATCTCAAATTTAATTTTGAAGTCCACATTTGTGCTGCAACTGTTTCATCAGAATACATGCACACATAACCACAGATTTATACAATCCTTAGCTTCTCACGGAAGACATAAGGACATAAAGTTCCTGAGTCCCACTGTCCTTGTTGATCATTGACTAACATCTGATGTTTGACAGGCCTCCTCAGCACAGAATTCATTGTATGAGCTATAAAGGCAACACAAAAACTAAACTTAGAGATGGAACTGATATTGTGTGTTTTTTCTGGTGAGACCGGTCTATCAGGGCAACATGGGATGGAGCATACTGCTTCTGCTTTTGCCTTTCAGCTCCAATCTAGGAGCTTTCACAGGAAGTCACTTCTGCGACAGACTATTTGTGTGTTAAATTCTTTATCGGTAAATTTAAATTTAACAACTGATATTGTGCTTACAGCTGGATGGATTTGCCTTTCCAAGTCAAGCTACAGGAAATGCTCCTTCCTTGACTTTTCAGTTTGGTAACAAGTATGTCTACATGGCATTATCAATGGCTATTCCAATATTTGTTTAACTTTACTAATTGTAAATTATTATTAAATTTTATTTAATAAGCATGGAGGAATCACTGCATATATCACCTTGAGCTCTGAGGAAAAGATGGGGTGTAATCCAAAAAATAAATTAATTGTGACAACATTGCTGTTTTTTCATGTATACCTAGTGGGGGGAGATAGCCCAATAATTCTGATGGATAATATGTTTCCAAGATGCAAAGTTGAAACTTTTATTTATTGTTTGGATTGGCTGAAAGGCACATTTGCTTGGCATTTTCAGAAATATGTAATCGGCAGAGGTTTAATAAAAAAAAATCAGAAATCATTATGCTGGGAAAACATGCCTGTCACTGGTGCTGACCTTTAAGATCTATTGCTTCATATTTTTTAAGAATTAATTATACCATTGCCTGAATTCATTCACCACATTATAAATTCATGATAATGTATGAATATAAATAGGTAGTCATTTTAGTTTAGTAGGTTATATTAAAATGTATTTGGGAGAAAACATTTGGAAATTTAAAAGTAGGATGAGTTTGTTTTGTTTTGCAAATCTATTATGAATATCCTATAACACAAATTATGTTTTATTTATTATTTATTTAAATCCAGAAACCCAACCAAATATATGTTGGCTTCAAAGTAAATGAAAATCAAAAATAAATAAATAAATATTAGTTAAAAATCAAAGCAGTAACCAGGATCAAATATAACTGCCAAATTAACAGTCCTAGAAAATTAAATCCATACCTCTCTTAGAGCAATTATGACAGTGAAATTTAGCAACCTCCTAGTTATTTCTATAGACATTATCCAGGCTGATGAGCAACTAATAAGGAAGTTATTAGGTCAGAACTAATAATAGTGTTACTAGATCAGAACACCAGGGTTGGTACAGAGGATAGTGCAATCAAACAGCTTAACATTTCTGAGCAGAAGTAAAGGGAGTCTTGTAAATAGATACTATCAGCTCCCCTCTCCTAGAGGGCAAGACAGTAAATCCAGCCAACAAAAAACACTTTCCTATGTGAAACACAGCCAGTTTGGTGTAGTGGTTAAGGCAGCAGGCTAGAAACTGGGAGATTATGAATTCTAGTCCCTCTTTGGGATAAAGCCAGCTGGGTGACCTTGAGCTGGTCACTTTCTCTCTGCTCTAAATAGGAGAAAATGGCAAACCACTTCTGAAAATTGCAACCACTTGTCCAAGTAATCTCCAAATATCAGACGCAATTGAATGAAAGTGAATTATACAAGATATTAACTGTTGGCTTAGTGGGGAGATAAAATTCAACCATTCTGTAAGCCAGTATCCAGGACACAATATTTTTGAGACTGCTTTCTCGTACCTTTGTTAGACAAGAATGGGACCGAAGACTGAACTAGTGTTTCTCTTTGAACCCTATCAGAAAGAATTTAGAAGGCTAGATAATAATGAAAAAGTAATTCACAGAAAAGTGATGGCTATAATAACTTTTAAATTACTTAAATTAATTTAGTTAGTTGATAATGTTTCCTCCTCAATTTTTTTCCAAAGAGCTTGATAACCATATACTAGTCATTTCAGATAGATGTGAGGGATCAAAGTCATTTACTACCATTTTGTCTTGACTATAAAAAGAACCACTTCTGACTTATGCTTCCTGTTTTTTATTTTCTTTTTAATGGAGATGTTTATCATCTCTAGGACTGGGGGCTGATACATTGTGAAGTAACATTTATACAAGTATATCCCCTTTCTCACTCTTTTTCTCATTTTCACATAGGTCCATATCATATTTCATGGCAGAGTAACATTTGTGTTTGTTAGGTGCTAAGTAAGAGAAAGTCATTTCACATGTCTTCTGTCCCAAAATCTCTGTACTTTTCTCCCCTCTCATTACCTCTGCACTGCCTCCCTCTCCAAAAAAGTCACATTCTAACCTTCATTTACTGATCTCTGATTCAAGACTCTTGGATAGAGGTTAGGCAATATGAGATGCTTTTCCCTCTCTTAGGCAGTGGTTGGATCATTGCCCCTGACAGCTTAATTCACTAGAGTAAATTGGTTTCAGATGAAGAAGGAAAGGACCACTTTCACATCAAAACAACTCTGAGTTGTGTCTTCAGTGGGATGGAAATGAGACAGAGGTGACTACATGAGATTAAGTCCTCAGGAAATGTTATCAAGGTGATTTTCCTGATGGAATAAGCAGAACATTAGAGTGGGCTCTAATGGCATCAGTTTTCTGACTGCAGAAAGAGGAGCAGAGACAAAGAAAGGAACCAACAGGATGTCCCATTCTGCTTATCCATAGTTTTAGTGCCCCAAGACATAATGCAAATAAGTAATTCTTCGGAATGTAATTTCCCCCCCTCCTATAGGTAAATATCTAAAACATGCGGTTTCAGTTTTGGGTGAGGCAGAAATACAGTATCTGGGTTGAAGGTAAAATACCTGCATTTTGTAATATCTCTTTAATTTTAAGATGTTTTTTCCTCATTTAGTCTTTATTCATATGGTGGCACAACCTTAACTGTATTTACAAGTTACAAATTTCTGAGGGAAAGATTTTACAGCTATTAAGGGACATGATAACTGTCTATTTTATGCACGTCTACATATTACAAGGTTGTTATTTTTTCCCAGCTTAAGGCACATTTCTACCACTGGGTTAATTCTCTTGAAAACAAAGGTCGATTGATGTCATGCAGCTGAAGGCCTCTGAACAAAACAGTTCTTTTATTTTTTTCTCTCACTTGCCATTACTTAATAGAAAACAACTCCTATAAGATACACATTGAATCCAAGCCTGTCAAGGAAAATCAAATTTGCAAATCCTCTAAAACAAATGAGTTTGACAGTCATCCAGCCAAGGAAACTGGAAACACACACACACACACAAAAGAAGTTTCAGCAAGCAGAAGCTTTGGAATAGAATACATGTGCACTGTTGTATACCTATATCCACACGTTTGTAATAATGAGATTTCTTTAGCATTGTTAAATTAGCAGCATTATATATGTAGTATTCATTGTTTAAGGGCAGGGGTGTCAAACTGGCGGCCTGCAAGCCGGATGTGTCACATGCAGGCCACACCTACCCCGGCTCCACAAAGGCAAAAAATATCACCATACGTCACGATACATCACGTGACGCAATCGAGTTTGACACCCATTGAGTGATAAATATGAAAGTGAGAATAAAATAGTAATAAAGCCTACATGATAATGAAAATTCCAACAAAAGGGGACACACCAGGCAACTACAGGCAGATTACCTGCTTACCGTTACTCACTCTTGTAGCTATTACACAACAGCATGCCATTGAAATC
>JALGBA010000589.1:0-31712 GCA_023970755.1 Azemiops feae
ATATATTTTCCTGCCCTTTTAATATTTCCTTCTCTGGGGGGCTGACTTCCCTCAAACCTTTATCAATTGTCACAAATAAGGTTGACTGCTTGAAAGAGTCTTTTGCAAAGTTTATCAGCAGTCAAACAAACATTGCAGAAGGACCCAGGAGGACACATAATGATAGACATGGGATGGCTAATGCAGAAATGGAAACTAGTATAGGCCCCTCTCCCACTTCTATAAACGAGAGAGGAAAGAATATCCACAAAGAAAACAACACTCAGATAGTTCTAGAGGTGACCATTATAACCTCAGTTTACAGACCAACCAGGTTACCTTGCAAATCTACGACAACAGAAGGAATAGAAGATGTTGGAGTGATAGAAAAGCTGTTAGGCAATCTCTGAGCCAGCTGCTCCGCTGTGAGTATACTCAGATTGATTTATTACATGCAGTGTGGTTGCCAGCAAGAAGGCAATGTATGCGAATTTTGTTATCCTTCAAGCAGTCCATAATTCCCTCAATGCTTTTTAGAATGAAGCACTTCCTGAGCAGTTTTTCAATATTTTCAATACGTGTCTTCCGCTCAGGGAACCTGCGCCCACTCCTGGTTCAGTCTCTCCATGAAGGAACTATTGCTTTAAATCCAAGCGGCAACAGACCTCATACTGATATGTTTGAAGCAGAGGCAGCTGAATCGACCTTGAGAAAACAGAGAAGTGATCCACAAACAGAGTTACCCACAGTCACTGATTCTGCTGAGGGCGTGCCAGAAGAAATGTTGATAGACTTTAACGATGTATTGCCAGAACCTGAGCAAGCTAATAATACACAGAGACTGGATGGTTTAAAAGAAGCATTGACAACAACTACTCAATCTAATGCATTAAATAACAATTATTATAACTATCCTCCAACAAGTGCCCCTATGGAGAACTTGAACTGACTATATGAAGCCCAGTGCAAGAAAAACACTTTAAACATCATGTCATGGAATGTAGCCGGGTGGTATCGATTTAGAGGCCTTAATCACTCTGATCCTCTGAAAGGCAAGGATATTATATTGGTGCAAGAGACTTGGACTGTTGATGATCTCCTGCTTAATGGCTATTATTCATATAAGCTGGAAGCAAGGCCAGGCAGAGGCCCAGGGAGACTGAAAGGAGGGTTGGGTATATTTATTTCTACCAACTTGAGAGCAGAGTCCACACTTATTACCCCTTTAAACCATTCAGCTATGGCCCTTCTCCTCAAGTTGGACTCGGTCCTGCTTTTGATAATTAATGTTTATCTCCCTCCTTCACTAAGAAAAGCTGAAACCACTGCTGTATGGCTGGAGTTGGAACACTACGTTAATAAACAACTCATGGAATACCCAAATGCCAAGGTCCTACTAGGGGGAGACTTTAATGCCAGATTGGGACCAGATGAGTATACATTATTCATGAAACATCATCAATACCCACCATCGGGGGTCCCTATACAAACCAACGCCCCCCTCATATGACTCTCTAAAGACATTAGAGCTAACTATGCTGGCCTCTGTCTTGCCAAGTTGGCAAATAAATTTAACTTCTTCATATCTAATGGCTCATGGCCTGGTGACTATCTTGGCGAGTTTACATTTATGGCAGGGTCCAAAACTAGCACCACTGATTACATCTTAACTTCTATGGACTTAGTACATTATATAGAAAATTTTGAAGTCCTACCTTACCTAGAAAGTGATCATCTACCTCTGTGTATATACATGAAGCCCTTTATCAAGCAGATACCCTCCAAGGACCATTTTATCCCTGCAATCTCTACAGCAGGCCTAACAAGATGTCGGGTCAAATGGACCCGACAACTTGATCAGAAGGTAAGGAGAGCCCTAACAGAGGATAATTTTCAAAAAATCCGCACAGCCTTTATATCAGCCAACCCGACTCAAGACTTATTAGAACTATATAAAACTTTAGTTTATGAGCTACAGCACATGACCGAAATTTCTCAGTTAAGAGGTCCTGTACCGCCTCCAAACCATGGTTTGATAAGGATTGCGTAGAAGAGACTTCCAGTTTGGTCGCCAATGGGACGGATGGAAGAAGCCGGCATGCCGGCTTCCCAGTCCGGTTTCGCTTCGCCCAGCGACCCTTAAAGGGTCGGAAAGTTGCCCTGGAGGGGCAACAAAGAAAGAGAGACACTCCAGGAGCTCAGGTCAGGCGGCAGCAGATCTGAGTGGACTGAAGAACCCCTCTGAAGGGGCGGAAGAAAGGCTGCCAGGTGAGCCGAGGCAGCCCAAGTCGTCCCCAGCCGGAAGGGAAGCTCCGCAAAACAGCTGATTCTCAACAGCGTGCTGAGGCTGGGTGAGCTAGAATCTTTTTTTCCTTCTCCTTGTGGATTATAAAACGTTGAGCCCCTGATGGGAAAAAGCTGAAAAAGTAAAGACCCCCAGAAGGATTAATTTAAAGGCGGCGAGCAATTATAAACAAGGGGAAAGCGTTTTAAGGAATATCGGACATTGATAAATAAGCTGAGGAGGACATCTAGTGGTGAAAGAAGAAATGACAGTACCAACAAACAGTGGGAAAAAAAGAAAGAAAAAAAGTATCTTTAAAAGTGACCTTGAAAAGACACCTGCAAATAACAAAAGTGCCTTGGTGTGAGATTACAAGGAAAAAGACCTCTCATAGCTACATTTGTTGACTTTGGCTAAAACTAAACAGACACTATCTGAAGAAAGAGAACGTTTTAAATCAAAGGCTTGACTGGAGGAGGTGGATTTGGCCTAAAACAGCTGGTTCCCTTTTATACTTTGGATTTTGGTGTAAGACTGTGAGCTGTAAAATGAGTACATCAAACATTACCAGACTTATGAAGAAAACCTCTTCTGCACCCTCTGTGGGACAATCTAGCCCAACAACCCAGGAATCTATTGAAACAATGTTACAACATGAGAAAGTAAATACTGCCCAAAATGAAATGCAGGCCTCATTAAAACTGATTCAAGAGATGATGCAAAAAAATCATGAAGAGACACAAAGTAAACTTGAGAAAGTAAGCCAAGAAATCCTGGATATAAAGGCACAATTTGAAGCTCAAAACCAAATGATAATTAAAAATGAACAAAGAATTCAGAAAATGGAAAATAAATCAGAGGATATTGATAAAAAGATGGAAAGGTTATTACAAGAAAATGAAAAATTATAACAAGCAAATCAAGACCTAGAGGGGACAGTCAAGATCTTGGAGATGCAGAAAGCGGAACACTATTTGAGATTCCAAAATATCCCTGAGGACAGAGAAGAAAACATAGCAGCTGTGATTATCGAGCTTCTGGCAGAGGCTTTAAAGGCAGATAGAGGAGAAATTCAAATGGAGGTCGATGAAATATTCCGCATGAACTATGCAAGGAAAAATAGACTACCAAGAGAAGTACATGTAAGGTTTATAAAGAAAACAACAAGGGATGAAGTACTGAGAAAAGTGAGAGACGAGCCATTACAATGTAAAAATAAAGAAATTGTGGTTTTAAAGCAGATACCCAAAAGAGTAAGAGATACTCGAAGACATTACCATTTTTTAACTACAAAGCTGATTGCCAAAGGCATAAACTTCAGATGGCTAATGCCGGAAGGCATTTTAATAAACTGGAACAACACAAGATATCAATTGGATTCAATCTGGAAAGCAGAGGACTTCGAAGTAAGGAATAGAGCAATTTTGAATGAAGGAGCGCAACAACGACAAGGGGAAAGTGAGGAACGGAAGCAAATGGAAGAGACGACTCAAGGAGCAAGTGCACAAACAGGAGAACAGAAAGAGAAAGACAAACAAGAGGGTGAAGGTGAAGGAACTGCCAGAGAACAGAGGATTAAGAGATCGACTAGACCTAAATATAAATAATGGAAATGGAAATGGAGAAAGAAAATGGAATCTTTTCAGTAAATGTAAATGGACTAAACTCCCCATCAAAAAGAAACAAAATTTTCAGGAAATTACAGAAATTGAATATAGACATAATTTGTTTGCAAGAGACACACATAAAAGAACAGCATCATAAATTATTGGAATATTCAAAAATTGGCAAGCTTTATTATGCATCAGCACACCAGAAAAAAAGAGGGGTTGCTGTATATATTAAAGAGACAATAGATTCTAAATTAGTGTATTCAGATGAAGAAGGAAGAATTGTAATGGTAGAAATATATCTACATCAAAAACAAACATTGTTCGTGGCAATTTATGCACCAAATAACAACCAAGAAGAATTTTATCAAAGCCTACATAGAAAAATAATAGAAATGGAGTACCAAAATATTTGCTTAGTAGGAGATTTCAATGCGATACTAGATGGAACAATTGATTATAAAAGCAATAAAACAGGAAAAACCAGAAGAAGAAGACTACCTAGGACATTCTTTGATATGGCAGAGGAAATTGGAATACAAGACGTCTGGAGGGAAATTAACCCACAAAAATTACAATATACCTTTTACTCAAACAGTCAATAATCCTGGTCAAGAATTGACATGATTTGGATGACATCTGAACTGAGGAGGGATATACAGGAAATTGAGATAGAAATAGGCACATGGGCAGACCATAACCCTCTAAAAGTCACATGGAGAGGAATACAAAAAGCCCCAAGATGGACGTTAAATCAATCTATACTAAAAGAAAAAGAATTTATAGAGCTAGCGAAAAAAGAAATGGAATTTTTCTTTAAAGAAAACAAAGAAGAAGATACAACACTACAAAACTTATGGGATACAGCTAAAGCATACTTTAGAGGCATAGCTATAACATATACGGCAAAGAAAAATAAACAGAGAAGACAGCAATATGTATTACTAAAAGAAAAATTTGGAAAGTTAGAAACAGAATTACAAAAAAATCCACAGAAAAAGACTTTGAAAAGAGAAATGGAAATAATAAAACATAAATTAAATCTGTTGGATTCAAAAAAAGTGGCAGAACAGATAAAGAGAGCAAAACAGAATTTCTTTGAAAATGCCAATAAACCAGGAAGAT
This sequence comes from Azemiops feae, assembly GCA_023970755.1. Taxonomy (NCBI): domain Eukaryota; kingdom Metazoa; phylum Chordata; class Lepidosauria; order Squamata; family Viperidae; genus Azemiops; species Azemiops feae. The sequence continues at coordinate 4,999 of JALGBA010000589.1, forward strand.
GGTTAGCTTATAAACTTAAAAAGCAGAAAGAGAAAAAAACAATACACAATTTAGTAGATGGGAAAGGCTATCTACAATTCAAAAATGAAGAAATAAAAAAGATAATTAAGGAATACTACAAGGAATTGTATGATAAAGAGGAAACTTCAAGAGAGAGAATTGTTCAATATCTAGAAGAAAGTAAGCTTCCAAAAATTCCAGAGACATTTAAAACTATGTTAGAAGAAAGGATTACAATGATGGAAATATCAGAGGCCATAAAAAGACAAAAAAATGGGAAAACACCAGGTCCGGATGGGCTCCCGGCGGAGCTATATAAAAATCTACAAGACATACTAAGCGAACCGCTGAAAGATGTTTGTAATGGACTTTTGTTAGAGGCTAAACCTCCAGCTACATGGATGGAAGCAAATATTACTCTAATACCAAAAGAAGATTCAGATTTGACGCACATCAAGAATTATAGACCGATTTCGCTGCTTAATGTGGATTATAAAATTTTTACTTCAATAATGGCAGAGAGACTGAAAAAATACTTAGTTGAATTTATACATCCAGATCAAAACGGCTTCTTACCAAAGAGACAAATTAAAAACAACTTAAGAGTGATAATGGACGTATTAGAATATTATGAACTACATCCAGGGAAACAATTGGCACTAATATTTTTAGACGCCCAAAAGGCATTTGACAATGTTTCCTGGCAATTTATGACTCAGCAACTACAAATAATGGACTTTGGACAGAACTTTATAAATATGATAAAAACAATATACAACAAACAAACAGCGAAAGTGATCGTGAATGGAGATTATACTGAGAACTTTGAGATAAGGAAAGGTACAAGGCAAGGATGTCCACTATCTCCATTGTTATTCATTTTCACTCTGGAAGTCTTAAATAGAAATATCAGACAAGATATAGAAATTAAAGGACTGGAAATAAAAGGCGAAACATATAAACTACAAGCATTTGCTGATGATTTGGTATTTATCTTAGAAGAACCTTTGGAGATGATTCCTAAATTATAGGGAAAGATAGAACAATATGGACAAATGGCGGGATTAAAAATAAATAGAGAAAAAACCCAAGGTAATAGTTAAAAATCTTACAGATAGACAGAAAAAGCAAATCTCAGAAAAAACAGAGGTACAGATAGTGAAAAAGGTTAAATATTTGGGCATATATCTATCGGCCAAATGCTCAACAATAAAAGAAGATAATTATATAAAATTATTGAATCAAATAAAGCTGGACTTGGAAAGATGGAAGAATTTGCAATTGTCAATATTAGGAAGAATTGCTACAGTGAAAATGAATGTTTTGCCAAAGATGTTATTTTTATTTCAAACAATTCCGATAAAACTTGAGGAAAAATTCTTCCAAGATTTAAATTTGTTAATTTTGAACTTTGTCTGGCAAGGAAAGAAAGCTAGAATTAAGATGAAAACGTTACAAGACGCTAAGGAAAATGGAGGTTTTGGGCTACCGGAGTGGGTTTTGTATTATCAAGCATCTGTTTTAACATGGGTGAAAGAATGGATAGAAATAAAAGGTTGTTATATTTGGAGGGACATGACTTACAATTGGGATGGCACGCTTTCTTATGGTATGGGAAAAACAGAGCTCATAAATATTTCCAAAATCACTATATAAGAAATGCTTTGTTAATAGTATGGGAAAAAATTAAAGCTAAAATATATTTAAAAATTCCAGGGTGGCTATCAACGATGGAAGCATTTGTACATCCAAACTTGGTAGACTTTGAAAAAATTTGGACATATAGAGATATTCTAAATATTGATGGGAAGTTAAAATCTAAACAAGAACTGGAAAATCAGGGTTTCAACCTGTCGTGGTGGGCACATTTACAGATGCAAAATAGATATGAAAAAGACGTAAAACTGTATGGATTTTATAAAGATCAAACTGTATTTGATAAGATTTTGTTAACCTTAGATGAGAAATTAATTAAGAAAATGTATAATTTTTTGTTAATTCTGGAAATGGAAAGTGAACAAGTTAAAGAAACAATGATAAGATGGGCGAAAAACTTTGGTTATAATATAGAACTAGAAAAGTGGCAAAAGCTATGGGAGAGAAATTATAAATTAACAATGTCAACTTCGTATAAAGAAAATTTATATAAAATGTTTTATAGATGGCACTTGCCACCAGCAAGATTAGCAAAAATGTTTAAAAATATGTCAGATAGATGCTGGAAGTGTAAGCATAACTCAGGCACATACTATCATGTCTGGTGGACATGTGGCAAAGCAAAGGCTTATTGGAAAAAGATACATGCTTGGTTAGAAAAAATATTAGGAGAACATGTTGATTTTAAACCTGAACTTTTTTTATTAGGTATAATGCCAGAAAAGATTAACAAACATTACACGTCACTACAGCAGCAAGAATAATCTTTGCGCAATATTGGAAAAATGAAGTAAGGCAGGACATAAAACAAGACATAGGTCATAAAACAGGACATGAGTCTTAAATGCGTGTATTAGAAGAAGCAAAAAAGAAGTGGAAAATGTCAAACCACAAGTTCATCTGTCGGTCACATATGAGTGTCAAGTATGAAGCTCTGTTACAAGTAACCACATATGTCTCGCTTCTATGTCTCGCTCTCGCTGGTAGCTAACCACAAATGAGCTGCCGGAAACTTAGATGCTTTGGCAAGACACCTGTGACCTCGATCCATGAGAGGGGGACAAGATATTTAGCTACTTTAGCATAGCAACAGGGGGGCTGAAAGGGGGCTGTAATTCAAGTAACCAATCAATGCTAACAAGTTACATTTCCGTGTTTTGCTGCTTCTAAAAGAGTATATATGTACTTGTTGTTCCATGAGAAGGTGTTCAGAGGTTGTTATGATTTTTGCTCTGAACCTTTGCGCAAATAAACCAACTTCTTTTGATTCCGTGGTCTGAGTCCTGTGATTTTCTGCAACATTTTTATGGCGACTCCGCCGGGACTTGGAGCGATATTTCACTGAGGACGGCACGGACCGACCGGTGCCCAATCGGGGCCGTCACGCTAAACCTTCAGCCGGCACGGATGATTTCTCTGGAAGGAGGCGGACGGCACCGGAGGGGTATTTGGTGGACAATTGACCGATCCAAGAACCTGAACGGAATCAAAACAAGTCACGAAACAAAGCTGGTTGGAAAACAAGACGCCTGCAGGCAAGTATTGTGGAATTGTAGGCCCACTCGTTTTGAGAGTGGAAGAGGGGGCCTGATCACCCCCCTGGGTCCGGGATCGGCGCATCCTAAAGAGGCCCAAGAGTTGTTGTGGGTGGTTAAGCCATTGCAGTTCCTGTTGGTGACCGTTGGAACGTCCGGCATCACAGGTCAGTGGCAGTGTCTTAGAAAATGGGTGGTGAAGGAAGTGTCCCTCGGACACCTCTTCAGTGTATGTTGAGGAATTTTAAGAAAGATTTTAGGATGCAATGTAAGGCTGAATTGCTGGCAGCTGCATTGTCAGGCAATTCCAGAACCCTAGGAAGGAATCAGTGTGTTTTGTGTAAGGAAGAGGGACATTGGCAACGTGAATGTCCTAAAAGGTTTGAACTTGGAAGAATAGAACAGGGACGTGGACATTTAACTCGAGAAGTCAAAATATATGATTTCCAGGGAGAAGGAAGAGGAAAAATGTTTCGTCCATATGGATTCCAAGGAAGAGGTCGAGGCCAATTTCAAGAACAAGTGGAGGCCATAGGTTTGGCCGCAGTTGAACAATGGCCTGAGGACTGAAGGGGACCGGGGTTTAAGTCAAGCCCCCCCTGAACCCTTGGTCCGAATGAAGATAGGGGGCAATAATGTGACCTTTTTAGTAGATACGGGGGCATCTAGATCTGTAGTTACTAAGTTATTGGCTCCCTTCTCTGCTGATGTCATAAATGTACAGGGAGTTGATGGCTCAGTAAATTGTCACCCTTTTCTAAAGCCCCTGAGATGTTCCCTAAATGGAAGGGACATTGAACACCAATTCCTATATATGCCTGAGTGTCCCATTCCTTTGTTGGGTCGAGACATGCTATGTAAAATGGGGGCAACTTTGTCGTTTGAAGAAGACAAAATGGCACTAGTAATGAAGCATCGTCCAGATGAGATGTGGCGAATAATGGTGGCCCAAGAGGTTCAAGTCCTCGATACTTGGCAGGAGTTTGATGTGCACCGATTATGGGCAGAAGATAATCCGCCAGGACATGCAGTCCACCATACACCACTAGTCATTCAAGTGAAGCCTCTGGCAGTGCCTATTCGTCTCCAGCAGAGAAAGTATCCTCGCCCCATTACACAAGCAATTCAAGATCATATTACCAAATACTTAAAGGCAGGCATTTTAACAACTATTCAATCTCCTTGGAACACCCCAATCTTACCCATCCCAAAGGCTGATGGCTCATTTCGACCAGTCCAAGATTTGCGTATTGTCAATAATGCTACAATTACTGTACATGCTGTAGTGCCTAACCCATATACCCTCCTGAGCTTGATTCCAGCATCAGCTGTTTGGTTCTCTGTGGTAGATTTGAAAGACGCTTTCTTTATGATCCCAATACATAAGGACAGTCAGAAACTGTTTGCTTTTGAGTGGGAAGACCCAGTAACAGTATAAACATTTGGACTGATTCTAAATATGTATTCCTCACATTACATGTACATGCTGTGGTCTATAGAGAAAGAGGACTCTTAACAGTGGCAGGAAAAGAAATTAAACATCCTCTTCTGATTGAAAGACTTATAACAGCAGTCTTGGGACCAAAGAGGGTAGCTGTCATGCACTGTAAAGGACATCAAAAGGGACAAGATGAAGTAACCCAAGGAAATAGAGCAGCTGATAGAGAAGCAAGGTTATCAGCAACCCGAGACAGCCAAGCTTACCCTGACATGACAGCTTATGTAGCATTGGAAATGCCAAAAGGACTGAGCCCTAGATATTCTAAAGCAGAGGAACTACAGGCAAGTGTAGATTTGCAAGGACACAGGGAGGGAGAGTGGTATGTACTCCCAGATGGAAGGATTTTTGTACCTGAGAATTTAGCCTGGCCAGTGGTAAAGGAAACTCATTCAACTACTCACATGGGAAAGAGTGCATTAGCTGAAGCCCTCCACCGTATTGTGTATATCAATCGTCTTCACTCGCTATGTGCCCATGCAATTGAGAGATGTAACATTTGTGCCCAGGTTAATCCAAGACAAGGACCTATTCTTCCGCCAGGAAGTCAGCCTAAGGGATATTATCCTATGGATTCATTGGTTGTTGATTTTACAGAAATGCCAAAATGTGGACTATATAAAGCAATGTTAGTCCTAGTGTGCAATTATTCAGGGTGGCCTGAATGTTTCCCCACCAAGACCAAGCAGGCACGAGAAGTGGCCAGAATCTTGCTCAAGGAGATTATTCCCAGATATGGAGTACCCTCATTCATATCATCAGATAATGGACCTGAGTTTGTACATCAAGTAAATCAGACATTGGCTAAATCCTTAGGGACCCACTGGAGGTTCCATTGTTCTTTTCATCCTCAATCAGGGAGGAAGGGCAGAGAGGATGAACCGGACTATAAAGGAAAAGGTGACAAAGGTGTGCCTTGAAACTCACCTTAAGTGGGTGGATGCTTTGCCACTAGCACTTTGGTCTGTGCGGTGCACTCCTCGAAAAGGAATTAGGCTATCTCCTTTTGAAATGATGTTTGAAAGACCCCCTATCATAAGTAATAACTTGAAAAATCATATAGGGGACTTAAGTCAATTAGGAACTACATGGGTGAGTCAAATGGTGGGAGAATTAAACAAGCAAATACAAGAAATCCAATAATATTGTGTGTCCCTCAGTCCACCATTTTTGAGTACCCCTAGTCATAATATTCAAGCGGGAGACAAAGTATGGGTAAAACACTGGAAAGGGGAAAACTTGAAACCTAAATGGAAGGGCCCGTATACTGTGGTCATGTGTTCTCCACTTGCAGTAAAGGTGTTAGAATCCAAGTCTTGGATTCACTGGACTCGAGTTAAGCCCACAGTTGATGAATATTGGGAGGCAGAACAGGACGAGGCCTGTCCTTTAGTGGTCCGCTTGAAGAAGAGCTCCCTATAACTGCCCTACCGGCAACGGGCAGGCAACATACGGGGCAGAAGAGGCCTTACTGGTGTCACTCCGGAAGCTGACCCTCTACGTACGGCTGAAGAGAAGAATGAGGAAAACAGCTGTTAAAGTGTTAGGAGTGTGTGGTGTAGGTTAGATTTATTTCGAGGAATGGTAGTCCGACCATACATAGCCATAGGTGCAGTGAGTCTGGCCTTAGTGGGTCTGATCACCCTGGTTGTGACTTGTTGTATTGGACACCTTTTCTTCTGGAAACGTCCCAATCCCAAAGAAACAGGTGTTGCGCCTAAAAAGCACTGACTGTGACCAAGGACAGTGTGTATCTCTTGGGGACACTTATGTTTGAAGCACCTTAGGAGTGGGTCCTCTGTAGTATAGTAGGAGTCTTGGGAGTGTGGACATTATATTTAGCAAATAAGACTCGGCTGTGTGGCTCACCCAAGACTGACCTGGTCCTTTCCCAAATCACACCTAATCCCATCCATCTTCCTGATGTGGTAATTTCATAATTGCAATTGCTCCCTTTGTTGTGGCTGTGAGTGTGAAACTGAGTGGGACGTTGGAATCATAGGATAGAAAAAGAAAGGAAGTTGACATTGACTCATTTTAGATTGTCAAACATGAATCGTCTATATGGCTTTGGTTACTATTTGCAAGTGGCCTGTTGGGTGATAAGGCCCTGAACGGTAGTCCCCAATGTTGTGAGAATGACCAACTAACTCTTCTCACACTTGAAGAAGGCTCTGGGGACATTGAGGAAACAAATGCTGTTTGTGTTGTTATGTGGAATAGCAGGACTAGCCTTCATCCCCTGTGTAATACCTTTAATCAGACAATTAGTTATGAGATCAGTGAAAGAAATCAGGGTTGAAAAGGAATTAGTTGTGATAGAAGGATCCTTGGAAAATAGGTTCACCTCAGACCCAGGAAGGGAAAGTGAGGATCCAGACAGTGGAGTGTATGTCTGTGTATGTGCCTGAGGAAGATGATTTTTGAGAATCACTTTATGGATTTTTCACTCTTTCTTATTATTGCTATCTGCCTCTAGGATGAACTGGCAGCAGGAAACAGAAAGATGTGTGCCAGTCTAAAGTGTTAATCATGCCATATGTTATGCCTATCCATATATGCATAAATTCTGCTCAGCTATCTTCGCTTGCTGGGAAAAAGGTAATGCTTAAGTAGAAACTGTAAAAGTGAGACTCAATTGTTACCTAAAATGGAGTCTCAAAGGGGGGAATAAGGCAGGACATAAAACAAGACATAGGTCATAAAACAGGACATGAGTCTTAAATGCGTGTATTAGAAGAAGCAAAAAGGAAGTGGAAAATGTCAAACCACAAGTTCATCTGTCGGTCACATATGAGTGTCAAGCATGAAGCTCTGTTACAAGTAACCACATATGTCTCGTTTCTATGTCTCGCTCTCACTGGTAGCTAACCACAAATGAGCTGCCGGAAACTTAGATGCTTTGGCAAGACACCTGTGACCTCGATCCATGAGAGGGGGACAAGATATTTAACTACTTTAGCATAGCAACAGGGGGGCTGAAAGGGGGCTGTAATTCAAGTAACCAATCAATGCTAACAAGTTACATTTCCGTGTTTTGCTGCTTCTAAAAGAGTATATATGTACTTGTTGTTCCATGAGAAGGTGTTCAGAGGTTGTTATGATTTTTGCTCTGAACCTTTGCGCAAATAAACCAACTTCTTTTGATTCCGTGGTCTGAGTCCTGTGATTTTCTGCAACAGAAGGACTACCACCAGAAGAAGAAATAATCAGAAAAATACTGGAATGCGCAGAGATGGACAGATTAACTATGAGATTGAAAGATAAAGAAGAAACAGAATATTATCAAACTTGGGATCTATTTTATCAATGGCTAGAAGAAAGAATGAAGGATTAGGAATTGAATATGTATTAGCATTGTTATACTCAGACAGCACGTTGGTTGAAAAATTAATATATGTATGTAAGAGAAAATTAATAAAATCTTTATAAAAAAAAAAAGGATTGCGTAGAAGCCAAGAAAGCCCTTAACTTGGCATACAAGGAGTACAAAAGCGAGACTGGATATGGCAATAAAGCAATTCTTAAACAGTTACCTACACTCAAAAAACAATTCAAGCAATTGATTGCATTTAAGAAGAGACAAGACACAAGGTCTTCCTGGGAACAGCTCATTGTGGCAGCAAAGCAAAATAACTCTTCGTTATTTTGGCGTCTAATAGCTTGCCACTCTGAAAGAATCTATACCCCATTAGACTGTCATATATCTCCTATAACCTGGGAACTCCATTTTCGGAGAATGTATGAAGACCCCTCCAGCGAGAGTACAAGGCCTATAATGAAGGATTTACCTGAGTGGCCTCCAGTTTCAGAGTCTGAAATTAAATCCCTCATTGGCCAACTCAGGATCAGGAAGGCTCCAGGAGCTGACTTCATTTCGGCCGAATTACTAAAGAATAATATGTAGTGGTGGATACCCGTCCTGGCAGCGCTATTCACCTATATTGACTCCACCGGCCATGTCCCAGAGGATTGGGGCTTGGCAATTGTGGTCCCAATTTATAAAAAGGGAAAGAGAGACAACCCTGCCAACTATAGACCAATATGTCTGCTAAATATAATCAGCAAACTCTATGCCAAACACCTTCAAGATAAATTAAAGGAGTGGCTGGACCTTGAGAACCTGATTGCCGAAGAACAAGCCGGGTTTAGAGAGGGGAGAGGCACCATAGATCAGTGCTTAGTTCTTCATCATTTGATTGAAAAATATGCATCAGATAGACCTGTATCATTATACGCTGCCTTTATAGATCTTAAGGCAGCTTTTGACACGGTTACAAGGACTAAGCTATGGGAGAAGCTGGAAGCTGCCTCAATTGATCAGACTCCTCCATCTGTTACATGCCTTACATACCAAAACATCCCTCAAGGTGAGGTGTAATATGCAAGGGTCTCTCTGGAGGTCAGTTGAAATTTAAAAGGGGGTTAAACAGGGGTGCATTTTGGCCCCCTTGCTCTTCAATTTTTACATAAATGATATGGTAAAATAATACGTGCAGCACACTGCCGTATTCTGCACCCCCACAAATCTCATAATTCTATACCCTTTGCTCCAATAAAGCAGCCAAAAGGTCACCCCCTTTTGACTTAATGCCTCACCTACTGAAATAGATAACAGGCTTAGTTCCTTCTTCTATCTTCCTGTCTTTGTTCCTTATCTAGTTGTTGACCTTATAATATGTAACTAGAAAGTAGTTGGTTAGATGAAAGAAGTATTCCCTGAATCAGCAAATGTAAAACATCTAATGATTAAGAAAGCTTGTGTATGTAACAAAGAATATAAAAGCAATAAACACGACAGAGGTCGTCAGCTTCTGCTCAAGAAATGCGTGTGACTGCTTCTTAACGCCAACAAAAATGGTTAAATAATCCAAATTACCACCCCAAAAAAATAGGTGACCAAAGCATTGCTCGGCTGCTCTATGCAGATGACGCTGTGATTCTCTCCAGGATGCCAGTTGGCCTTAAAAGAGCCTTGCGAGCCCTTGTCCAGTATTGCAAATATAATGAACTGGACATAAATTATGAGAAAACAAAGGTTATGGCTTTTGCAAAAAGGCCAAAACGGTACTCCTGGTATTTAAATAGCCACAAAATAGAGCAGGTAACCACCTTTAAGTACCTAGGGGTGGTCATCCATGCCACTGGCTCACAAAAAGCCCATGGAGAATACGCGGCTGCCTCTGGCCAACGATCAGCGAATGCCATTCTTAAATTTTTTCGCACAAAGGGAGGACACTATGTTCCAGCTGCAATTAAACCCTTTCTGGCCAAGTAGCTAGCACAGCTTCTCTACGGGACCTTGCTCGGACCCTCAGCTTCGTGTTTTACACCACTGGAAAGAGTTCAATCCAAATTTATCAGAACAATTCTCCAGATGCCGCACTGTGTCCCAAATGCACTTCTGAGCCTGGAGGCAGGATTGATAAAAGTCGAAGCAAGAATCTGTATAGCTTCCTTAAACATCTGGCTAAGGCTTAATTGCTTTCCGCAAGGCCTTGCTCCATTAATTCTTCAAGATAAATTCTCCTCTTCATGGATCAAGGCAGTCGAGTCCAACCTTGCCAAACTAGGCTTCTCGCCAGCCTTGATTCTCAAATTGGACTACGACCAAACAAAACAAACCTTGCGTCAAAGGGTAGAGGACATCGAGAGGCAAGCGGACTTAGGTATGGCTGTGCTGTTTCTGGCTCCAGACTCTATTAGATACGTGGTTACACCTGCCAGGTATCTTAGTCAGTTGGAGTCAGTAAACCACCGGAAAGCATTCTCGCTTGCACGGTGCCATGCGTTTACATCAGCCGTCCTGTACGGCAAGTATAAAAAGACACCATTGGCTGAAAGACTCTGCTCCTGTGGCTCAGGAGAGGTGGAGACCATTGGAGACATACTCCTTCAATGTTCCTTCTATAGAGCTATTCGGAAAAACCATATCCTCCCCATAATTGATAGGTATCCTGGTCGTTCAGAAAGTTATTTATCTCCAGTGGCTGCTTAAGGACGAGCAGGCAGTGATCATGATGCAGGTGGCTAGATTCTGCGCAGCAGCACTGGGGATTCGCCAGAAACATAAATAAACATTTTAGATCTTTTTAATAATCTTTTATAATTAATTTCATTACGTGTTTTTATCCAGCATTAGACTATACTCAATGTATTTTTATTGTCAGGTCAGTATGATTCAGTTTTTCTGAAGGTAGCTAGGTTTTGTTATACTGTCTGTAAAACTAGGCAGACCTTGGTCACTCATTGATTACATCATTAATTGTAATATATTGCTATGTCTTCTTGTGTTGGTTCTGTTTAGTTTTGTTTTATTTGAATGTTTAATTTATGTGTTGGCCTTTGGCTGTAATAATAAATTGATTGATTGATTGATTGATTGATAAACCAAAAAGAGATACTGATGGTAGCAATATATGCATCTAACAACAACAAGAAGAATTCTACCAAACGTTACATAAAAAAATAGTGGAACTGGAATATCAAAACATTTGTTTAATGGGAGACTTTAATGCAATAGTAGACGGAATACTGGACTACAAAAGTAGTAAAATAGGGGAAAATGGAAATAATATACTACCTAAAACTTTTTTTTAAAATGGCAGAAGAAATCTGTATTCAGGACATATGGAGAGAAAAGAACCCAAAAAACCCACAATATACATTTTATTCAAATAGACACAAATCATGGTCCAGAATTGATATGATATGGCTATCTCCTGAACTAAGCACGACTATACAAGAGATCGAGATAGAACCCAATATATGGGCAGATCATAACCCAATAAAGATGACTTGGAGAGGAACCGAGAAAAAACTAAGATGGTCCCTGAATAAATCTTTATTGAAAGAGAAATAATTTATACAAATAGCAACAAAGGAAATGGAATTCATTCTCAAAATAAATAAAAAAGAAGAGACATTGCTTCAAAATGTGTGGGATACAGCTAAAGCAGAGGTTTGGCTATAACTTATATGGCGAAAAAGAATGAAGAAAAGAAGCAACAACAAACGAAGTTAAAGGAGGAATTTATAAAATTGGAATCAGAACTACAAAGAGATCCACAAAAGAAAACTCTTAAAAAGCAAATGGAAATAATAAAACATAAATTAAACTTAGCAGAGGCTGAAAAAATGGCCCAACAAATTAAAAGAGCAAAACAAAACCTTTTTGAAAATGCTAATAAACCAGGTAGGTGGTTAGCATACAAATTGAAAAAAGAAAGAGAGAAAAAATGATAAACAAATTGCAAGACACAAAAGGAAATTTATAATTCCAAAATGACATAATTTAAAAAATAATCAAAGACTTTTACGAGACACTTTACGACACAGAAGAAACTTCTCACAAAAAAATAATACATAAAAAAAGCTGACTTACCAAAAATCTCAGAGAACATCGAAAACATGCTAAATGAAAAAATATCAATGATGAAGGTAACAGAGGCCATAAAAAGGCAAAAAAATGATAAGACCCCGGGCCCAGATGGGCTACCTGCAGAGTTTTATAAATGCCTACAAGATACATGAAGCCCATTAATGAAAGAACTGTGTAATGAGGTACTCTTACAGGCTAAAATACCAAATACTTGGATAGAAGCCAACATTACTTTAATACCCAAAGAAGATTCAGACTTGAAACAGATAAAGAATTATAGACCAATATCCCTATTAAACGTGGACTATAAAATTTTTGCTTCAATAATAGCAGAAAGATTAAAGAGATTTTTGATTTATGATTCAACAACTAAACGAAATGGACTTTGGAGAAAACTTTATAAATATAATTAAAACAATTTATCATAGACAAATAGCTAAAGTAATCGTAAATGGGCATCTGTATTAACATGGTTAAAAGAATGGATAACTCTTAGACATAAAGGATTATTATACCTAGAAGGGCATGACCTACAACTTGGATGGCATGCCTTCTTATGGTATGGGAAGAATAAAATACATAGATACTTTCAAAACCATTATATAAGAAATGCACTTCTTCTAGAATGGGAAAAGGTAAAAGCGAAAATTTACATGAAAATACCGGATGGCTTTCAACAATAGAAGCGTTTGTTCACCCAAACCTAATTAACTATGAGAAAATTGTGACTTATAAAGAAATTTTGAATATTGAAGGGAAACTAAAATCTAGACAAGAACTGGAAGAACAGGGTATTGATTTATCATGGTGGCCACACCTGCAAATTCAAACGAGATATGAAAAAGATGCTAAAACATTTGGATTTTATAAAGAACAAACAGAATTTGACCAGATACTATTGACATCAGATGAAAAATTGATTAAGAAACTGTGTAAGTATATGTTAAGTTTAAAGATGGAAGAGGAACAAGTTAAAGAAACAATGATAATATGGGCAAAGAAAATTGGGCATAATATAGAGTTAGAAAATTGGCAAAGCCTTTTGGAAAGAAACTCTAAAATAACAAAGGTGGTGGCTTACAAAGAAAACCTATATAAAATGTTCTACAGATGGCACTTACCACCTGGGAGGTTAACAAAAATGGTCAAAAATATGTCTAGTAATTGTTGGAAATGTAGACAAAAACCAGGCACATATTATCATCTTTGGTGGACATGCCCTAAAGCCAAAAGATTTTGGTCAAGAATACATATATGGTTAGAGAAAATGATAAAAAAATGTAGATTTGTGATTATAAAAAATTAATAAAATATTGTTTAAAAAAAAGTCTCCTTCATCCTCATGCTGTTAACTGACTCCGCTGCTAAATGGACCCTGCCACTCATCGAAACCAATGACACTGTCCTGGAAAGTTACCCAAAGTTCCTCACTAGATTTAGAGAGCATTTTGGAGACCCTATTCATATAGAAACTGCTGAACAGCGCATCTTCCAACTCCGCCAAGGCAACAACTCAATGAGAGAATAAGTTGAAGATTTCAAGTTCATTGCAGCAGATCTACATTGGAATGAGCAAGCCATAAGGGCACAATTCAAAAGGCGGCTCAGCAAGGCCATAATGACACAACTGCTGCAACATGTTATGACTCAGGTGGTCAAGGCAAGGCAGGCCTTTAGAGAGTCCTTTATAGCCCTCAAGAAGTGTTCAACAGCATTGTCCTCAGCCCCTGGCCTCTCCAAACATGCCAAGGGAGATGTGCCATCCCTGTCGGACACTCATGGTTCCAACTCCTCCTCCTCCTCTAAACTGGGCTCCGATGGGGCCATGACACAACAAGGGATTCCCCAGGGTCTACAAGACCTCTACTTATCCACTATAACAGCTGAGTCTCGACTCGCAGAACTTAAAGCATTTTTCGGCAGCCCTAGCCAACCACTTCCAAAGCTGACTCCCTTCGTCACTACCCCTAGCCTCCCTGCCCCCTTGGATTTGTACACTGAAGAGCCGGTGCAAATTGGAGTAGCCAGAGAAGCCCTGGGAACAGAAGAACAGCAAAGGCACAGACAGCTAGCCCTGTGTTTCTATTGCAGACAGCCTGGCCACATGGTCAAGAATTGCCCTACTAAACCTCCCAGGAGAGATAACAGATAGCCCAGCAATGTCTCCACTACTCACCGCTTGGACAACAAGCCCCAATGCCAGGGAAATGAGAAATGCCTTCCCTCCATGACCTCACGGGGGGGGGGGCACCCAAGCACTGAATGGAGCACAATTACCGCCACACTTAGGTACCTTAATAAAATTTGATTCTATCCTGACACTTCCCAGTGATCAGGAAACCACCATCCCTGTTTTGATAGATTCTGGGACAACCTCTGACTTCATAAGCCTAGACTAGACCTGTGCAATGCTTACAACCTTATTCAAATAAAAGAAGGCCATGAATACTTAACTGCCTTTGACACCCAATATGGCAAATTTGAATACACAGTGCTGCCTTTTGGTCTCTGTAACGCCCAAGCCTTATTTTTCAGATTCATGAACCAAATTTTTCAAGATTTAATACATAAATTTGTGGTCTCATATTTAGATGATATCTTAATCTACTCTGACAATGAGGCTCAGCACAGAGACCATGTGCACACAGTCCTCAGTAGACTAAGAAATAACCACCTCTTTGCCAAGCCAGAAAAATGTGCCTTTGATTTGCAACAACTAGAATTCTTGGGCTACTGTATTTCCACAAAAGGCATCCAGATGGATCCCCAGAAGCCAAGCTGTAGTTGACTGGCAAGCCCCTCACACAGCCAAAGACATCCAATGCTTCCTGGGCTTTGCTAACATCTATAGGAAATTTATACCAGGCTTTGGTCATAAAGCCAAACCATTGACCCAACTGATTAAGAAAGGAGTTAAATTTGCTTGGACTCCTACACACCAATCAGCATTTAAAGAGTTAAAGAAACTTTTTGTTTGCCAGCCCCTGCTTCAGCACCCGGACATAGCAAAGAGATTTATTGTCCAGACAGAGGCTTCAGATGTAACCATTGGAGCTGTTCTCTTACAAGAGAGAGGGGGAGACAACAGCCGTCTACCATGTGCCTTCTTTTACAGAGCCTGACGGCTCCAGAACGCAATTATGACATCTTTAATAAGGAACTTCTTGCTATTAAATCAGCATTCCAACACTGGAGACACTTCCTAGAAGGCACATGCTTTCCTATAGAGCTCAACACTGACCACAAAAATCTACACACCCTGCAACAAACCAAGCCGCTGTCGCCCAGACAAGTCAGATGGTGCCAATTCTTCTCATGTTTTGATTTTTCATTAAATACGTTCCAGGCTCCAAGAACTTAATGCCAGATGCGCTCTCTCGCAAACTGGAATATTCCCTTGTTCAACAGATTCCAGAACCAGCAACAATCCTGCAACCTTCCAATTTCCCACTGCACCAATCACCACCATCCACTGAGAGGTTGGGAGCTGCCCAACTGCACCAGGATAAAGGACCAGCAACAATGAGATCACTTCTCACAGGCCAGGATAGATGACCTCAAGGAGACTCCAGCAGGTACTGTAACCCCATTTGCAATGGAGTGAGGTACCCTGAAACAAAGAGGCAGAATGGTAGTTCCCCCCATGCAGGGAAGAAGTACTGCAGCTTTGCCATGATAATCAAATGGCAGGGCATGGAGGCATGTTAAAAACACTGCACAGAACCTTAAGAGACTTTTGGTGGACTAGGATGGCTGCAGACTTCAGGGAATATGTGGCCTCTTGCCACATGTGTAGGAGGACCAAACCCATCCATCAGAAGCCTGCAGGACTTTTGCAACCACTACCTACGCACCCACCCACCCCCCACTTAGCATACAGTCTCTCTGGATTTCATTACTGATTTACCCTCTGTCCAAGGCTTCATTAGCATACTAGTGGTGGTAGATGGCCCATTTCATACCCTGTAAGGGATTGCACAATGCCCAAGATACAGCCCAACTTTTTCTAGACCACGTCTTTCGCTACCATGGCATGGTCTCAGCACCCGTGTTAGAGGGCGCAATTCCAATATAAATTTTGGAAAGCACTTTTTCAGTTATTAAATGTCAAGTTCAACCTCTACTCAGCTCACCACCCTTCCACAAATGGGGAGGCTGAAAAGACTAACCAGCTTCTCCAACAGTATTTGAGGTGCTATTGCACCTACAGCCAAGACAACTGGCCATCGTCACTGCCACTCACAGAATTTTCTTATAAGAATTTGCTGTACTCGACTTCAATGACACCATTTCAAGCCATGTATGATACATACCCTAAAGTGTTGCCAGACCATCCTGCACTGGATTCCACGGTTCCAGGGGCAGTTGACTTCTTATAAGAGCAACTTTCAGCCCAAGACCTGTTGAAACAACAACTTGACCAAGTAAAACAGGCTTACAAGGCAGCACATCAGCAGGAGGGTCCATCCATAGCAGTAGGAGGCAAAGTTTGGCTTTCTACTAGGTTCTTAGCAACTTCAAGAATTTCCCAGAAGCTAGACGCCTTCCACCTACAATTAGCCCCTTCAATGAAGGTGCATCCAGTATTTTATCGAGCATTACTTTCCAAAGATGACCCCCAAGCACAATAAGTTCCCAGCGACATCCTCGACTGCCAGTCATAGTAGAGGGAGAACCAGCATATAAGGTTGAAGAAATCTTAGACTCTATGAAAAGAGGCAAAGGCATCCAGTACTTGAGTCATTGGAAGGGATACTGCCGATGAGCTGAAATGGCGGCAGCACCAGAGAGGCCTGGGGGAGAGTCAGCTGGAGCTGTGGTGTTCCTGGGGCTCTGCTGAGGGCCCTGATTTGGCACGTGCAGCTCCAGCTGATTGGCACTTCCGGGAGCCTCTGCTATCACCAGGAGCAGCAAACAGGCCTTGGGGTGAGAGAGTCAGCTGGAGCTGCAGAGGCCCCAGGATCGGCGCAGCTCCAGCTGATCAGTGCTGTATACAACAGCCAGCCAGGGAATGGGTGACTGCGTGGGGGAGTGAAACTGGGGTGGCAACCGACGCTGGAGATCTCCCTGAGCCCCAGAGAGTGGCGCACCCAGAAGAGAAAAGGAGGAGGAGGGGGCAGAAAGGAGAGGATATAAAAGGAGGAGGTTTTGGCGGGAGAGGGAGAGAAAAAAAGATGGTGGGGAAAGAGAAGGGGATGGAGAAAGAGAGATGGAGAAGAGGAGAGGCTTCTGTGAGAGAAGCAGTGAGGATAAAGTGAGAGGGAGAATAATAAATATGGATAAATTCGTCATATGTTCATCAGTGCAAAGGGAAAGTGATTCAGCAAAGGAACCACCACCGAAGAAATTAAAACTGGTACTTTTTTCCTTTTTTGTTTTTTTGATCACCAAGTTTTTGACACCTTGCTAAGCACTGGTGGTACTTGAATACTGTCATGTCCTAAAAGTGGTACAATCTGTGAAAAGGTTGAAAAGCACTGCTCTAAACGAGCCAAACCCAAATGCTACAACCATTCTTCATATGTTTTTGTCTCCAGGCCCTTAATCAACTTAGTTGCTCTTCTCTGCACTTTTTCAAAGTCTCAACATCTTTTTTGTAACGTGGTGACCAAAACTGGTTGCAATACTCCAGGTGTGGTCTTACTAAGGATTTATAAAGCGGTACTAATACTTCATATGATTTTGATTCTATGCCTCTGTTTATACAACCAAGGATTGTATTAGCTTTTCTGGCTGCTGCTGCATACTACTGGCTCAAATTTAAGTGATCATCCACTAGGACTCCAAGGTCCCTCTCACAGTTACTGTTTTTGAGCCAGGTTTTGCCTAATCTGTGCTTGTACCTTTGGTCTTTCCTGCCTAAGTATAAAACCTTTTCTCCACATTAAATTTCATTTTGTTGGATAGGGCCCATTTTTCAAGTCTGTCAAGATCTATTTGGATCCTGAGCTCGTCTTCTGGGGTGTTGGCTATTCCTGCTAGCTTAGTGTCATCTGCAAATTTGATGAGTCCCCTCGCCTACAATGGGCCTTCCACATCTGGCTTTCAATTCCCAGGAAGGGGAGGGGAGGGAACCTCTAACGATGTTTGTGTGTTACAGAAACCCCCACCTGGCTCACCAGCTCCTGCAGAGGAGAGAGGAGGATTCATTTGAGACGGCCTCCCTTCCACCCTTGCCAAGTTCCCAAGAGAATTCAGACTTCGTAGACACAATGCTGGAAGGGGAAAGTAGCATAGAATAACCCATGGAAGTGGAAGACGGAAGGATGGGTGATGTAGGAGATGAGCAGGCTGAGCCCGAGGGAGGGGTCAAATGTGTCTTAAGTCACGAGTCCCTGCAAGCCCACAAGAGATCTAAGTCCAGCCCACCTTGAATGCCTCTTATCTCCTGCTCATTTCCTTTGACCGTTAGTTGGTCAGATTCTTGTAGAGAGCTTAAGCTTGCAATAAATCTTTATACTCATTTGAACTGCCTGAATCACCTGATTTCCCTGGCGCTTGACACAGCAATGGGAAGAGTGGGAACAAGAAGTCACTCATACCCCTTTATCAGGAGGAGACCTGAAGCAGATTGTTATAGATCTGGGGGCCTTGAGCCCTGACCCCCTCAAATGGACCTGGAGGCTACATCACTTCAGCCTCCAGTACAATTTATCTGACCAAGAGATTCAGCGGGTCACATTAACATACCCTGAAGTCCTCACCAAATGGCACACCTACTGGTGAAATCCTAATTCCCCCAATCTCGGTGACTGCCTCAGTGTCTTACAGGGACTTCAAAACATTGTGCAGGACTTAATGACTGGCACCCAATTATGCCTTAAAGCCATTGGGGATTGGCAGGAGAAAGCTGACCCTTTAGAATTCTGCCATTGCTATTTATGGTACTAGTTGATAGCCAGAATAGAGACCCCTAATAATAGGGATGAGGGGCGGACTATGGGCAACATTATGCAGCGCCCATGGAGCAACCAGTCCTTAAAAGGATTGCTGGGTGGGCTGCAGCACCCTGAGTAATCTTGGACTGGGCGAGTGAATGCAGCTTACCCATTAGACTTAGCCACTTTGGAAACAGATTTGTGAGCAGCAAGGAAAGCTGTTGGAAGTGTTGCGTAAAGTGAAGAATGTGGGGGAGGTGTGAGTAATAAAGGTGGGAAAGAAGGTGGGGAGACAATAGTAATAGGAATTTGTGGAGCCACCAGGGGCAGAGAATGGGGAATGGAGATGAGCTTGTGCAAATTTGGTGAAAGCTGAGAGATTTGGGAGAAAACAGGGAGAGATGGGATAGGGATTCTACTAGGAGCTTGAAGGAGCAGGAGGGGTAGGTAGAAAGAAATCAACAAGGAAGGCATGAATCAGAGGAGGAAAATGGAGGGAAGGAGAAAGAGCAGCCTTTCTTGCTGCTCCAGCAAGAACTGAAATAATTAAAAGCTTTAAAAAAAGGTTCAGTCCTAGCTGTAAAGGGGGAAGAGGAAATTGAGATCTCAGACCCCCCCTCCTTAGTCAATTTCTAGGGCTGCTCTGCTATTGTGATAGAGTAACAGATGGGGGGGATGGATTAGTTTTTCCCCCACCATCCAGTCAGAACTGATGAAGCTTCTGTCAACGCTGTGACAAACCGAACTGAAGCCATTTTCATTTTGTCTTCGTTGCCACATATTTACTTTAGAAGAAGAAGGGGGGGGTGTAGTTCTCAGTTAGCCAAAACAATTCAAATGTATGGGAACCAAGGTCATTGCTGATAACATTTTGGCGGGCTGGAGAGCTGGGATGAGTGCCTGCGTTTTCTAACAATTGGTGAATGTGATTTATGACAGCAAATTGGGGTGAGAATTGCAACTTGTAACTTTGTAACCGAGGGGAGGGGGATTTAGTCTTGGGTTCACCTTTGTATGTGCCGTTATTTTGTAGCCAAATAAAAATGTTCTTTGAGGAAGAATTCCTTGCCTTGAAGTTATTTTAATTGGTCTCATCTATTGGAACCATGACATTAACCCAAGACTCGAAACTATTTTAATACCACGGGGTCCTGAGCTCCGGTTGCCTACCCAAAGCCTTGGGAGGACGACAAAGACTCAGGGAAGATTCCATGATGGAGAAAAAGGAAGAGCCTGTTACTAGCCTCGAAGTTACAGCTACCACATCAGCGGATGGGGTGCAGGCCATTGCCCCGATAGAGAGTGTGACTTCGGTGGTTCCGGCAGCCGGCGCGAGGCCAAAGGAACGAGATATCCAGTTGGAGTCATTGTTGCTGTCGGAAGGAATCCTATCTATCGGAGACACTTGGCGTTCGGAGTCAACCCAAACAAAAAAGAGTTCAGTAAAGGCAGCTGAAGCCGATTTCCTGCTAACTGCTTCTCACAAATCGCGCTCTCCTGATCGAAGAGGTGCCAAGCGACTAGCACCTTGGGATGAGTCGGGTGAGTGGAAATATCTGACTGCCATCCGGAGCCAGTCCATTGAGTTGAGAGAAGTTTGAAGGACTGGAGGTGGGAGGAAGGGAGCAGGTCACCCGTCAGTTACTTTCCAGTGAACGGGATGACAGACGCCCCCAAGACCGTCCCCAATCCAGGCGAAGTCCCAGTCCCATAGCTGGAGCCCGAGCTGCCTCCCCCCGACCAAAGCCACCAGCTTTAACTTTGAGTCCAGTGCGGAGGTGAATGTTCTGTCCCAGCCTACGTCCTTGTTGCGTCACAAGAACAACCCCTTTTTTATCAGTAGGCTGGAAAAACCAACCCTTTTATTTCATAAACAGTCCTGATAAGTTTTCTCCAAAACAAAAACAACAGAATACTTTTCCAACAGATAATTGGTTAAAAAAGCAAACAGAGCAGGAGTTAAATAAGAAATTCACCGGTAAAACAAACAGACCATGATCCCTTGAAGTTCTTACAAACGGTTGCCTTCAGCAACCAGCACCGCCCACACCTTCCCTTTTTATAAAGCAGACCCAAGGCGTGGCTTCTCAATGCCTTCTCCTCCTCCCTTGGAGTTGTCGTATTGACTCCCTCTGATTTGCTCTAGTTAACTGCCTTCATTTACGAGCGTCTATAATGATGTCCAGCTGTGAGTGCTCAAAGTCTGACTCATCTCCCCCACACAGCTGTGTCTCATCCTGAACATGATTGGAGGGGCCAGGCTCTTCATCCGATTGTGAGACTTGTAACTCATCAGAGCCTCCCTCTGACTCTGATGGCTCCTCCTCCTCCTCTGATTCCCCGGACTCAGCTGCCGGGATCACAGGCTGGCACGCAATTACAACAGCGAAGCCCAGACCGCCATCAGCGTCGCGATAGCCCCGACCATCGGCAGCCTGCCAGCCCTGATCGCCGTCAACGCTATGCCAGTCCTGACCATCAGCAACGGTATGTTAGCCCCGATCGGTACCGCCGCTATGCGAGCCCTGACCGGTACCCATGCCAGTTCAGCCCTGAACATTATCGGCATAGAGAAAGCCCCGATCGCCGCCGATACCCGGATAGCCCTGATAGATATCCACGTCGGGCTAGTCCAGATCGATATCGGTACCAGGCCAGTCTAGACCGTCGTCGTTACAGAATTAGTCCCAAATGACACCCCCGGCGACTCAGCCCCGAACGTCACCGGCGCCACACCAGTCCAGGGCCCCTGCCAAGAGCTGATCGAGCAGAGGGACTCCCACGAAATCAATTGCAACAGTATGGATTGCTACAGGCTCTCTTAGATCGGCAGCAACCCGTAGCAGCCCCTTTCAAACCCACGTTTGATGGCGACCCTGAGAAGTTAACTTTCTTTTTGAATCAAGTGTGCTCCCACATGAACAGGAATGCCAACGCCTATCCAGACCCTGCCACTATGGTTGATGTGATAGCGGCAAACCTAGAGGGGGAGGCAGCAGAGTGATTGAACAGCTTGTACAACGAACAAGCACCTGAGCTATGGGACTACAATCTGTTCATCCAAGGTTTAAGGACCAGGTTCGAGGATGGTTCCATAGCCCTGCAAGCTGAAGAGGACATTCACGAAGTGAAACAGAGGGGTCAGCCCGCGAAGGAATACGTGTGTGAATTCCGGAGAGTGGCTGGCAGAATTGTGCAGTGGCCTGAGCGATCACTCATTCATCATTTCAAGTCCGGTCTGGACCCAGATCTATTCCAGGCATGCGTCTACAGGGGAATCCCTGATCAACTCCATGAGTGGTATCGCTTGGCCGTGAATTTAGATATCGAGCTAAGCCGCTGCAAGAAGCCACCGACTCCTGGATCTGGACCGAAGCCAGACCAGACGAGGCGTCCGCTTCCCTGACGAACCCCACCGACTGGGACGACCGGAACTCCAAAGGCATCATCTGGACCGCCAATCAAGTGTTTTACATGTGGCCAACTGGGCCACCGAGCAGCTGTTTGTCCAGTTCCTTTCCCTCAGCAAAAAATCGTCTCGACCCCACCAGAAAAGCAAAAAGGAAGCTCGCAGTCCACCAGAGAAAAATCGAACTGGATTACCCAGGAGCAAGCCACACAAGTCACCTCCCCTACTCGAGAGACGATCGAGGCCCCGACTGAAGCCGCCATTGCACCCGCTCCAAATGACAGTGATGATGGAGAGAATGACCCGATGGTGAGTCAGCCTGTTCCACCTTTTTCCCTCTCTGCTAAGCTCTTAGTGCCTAAGACAGGCGCTCGAATGGACTTACATGTGTTAATAGACTCTGGGTGTTCACGATGCCTGATCAGCCTCCCTACTGTCCTCAAATTGGGCATCAGGGCAAAAAAGCTTTTCTCCCCCATGAGGTTTGAACAGGCAGATGGATCCTTAATGGGCGGAGCTTTAGTCACCCACCTAACGGAGCCAGTGTGACTAGAAGTGGGGGAACATTGGGAGTTTATCCGATTTGTGTTGGCACCAAAAATGACTGAAGCAGTGATTTTGGGATTAGCTTGGTTGGACAAGTGGAAACCTATAATATGGTGGGAGAAGGGGACGAGAACCCTGAGATTACCCATAGGACCATCACCCCCCAACCCCTCTAATGGCACCAGCAGGATAGCAGAACCGCCATCCAAGACACTAAAAGCGGCAGCAAATCCCCTGCCAGGAGTGCCTCTCATTCCCAGCGAATACGGAGACTTGGCTGAAGTGTTCAGTGAAACGGAATGTGACATCCTACCCCCCGTAGAACCACTGACTGTGCTATTGAGATTCTGCCAGGAGCTAAATTGACAAAGCCGAAGATGTATGCAATGACCCCCCTTGAAGTGGAAGAATTGAGGGAATACATTGATAAAAATTTGATGAGGGGTTTTATTGAACCTGCAAAATCCAAAGTGGCTGCCCCTGTGCTTTTTAAAGAGAAAAAAGATGGATTGCTTAGACTCTGCATTGATTTTAAAGGTCTGAATGCTGTTAGTGTGGAGAATATGTACCCTCTCCCCTTAATGAAGGACATGTTAGCCCACCTGGCGAAAGGACGAATTTTTACCAAATTAGACCTAAGAGAGGCGTATTACCGCGTGAGAATAAGAAAAGGTGATGAATGGAAAACTGCCTTCAACAGTTATCAGTTCAAAGTCATGCCTTTTGGATTACAAGGAGCTCCTGCTGTGTTCATGCAGCTGATCAACCAGGTGCTGCATGACCATTTATATAAAGGGGTTTTGGTGTATCTTGATGACATCTTAATCTATACAGAGACTATGGCAGAACATACAATTTTAGTATGAGAAGTACTAAAAAAACTGCTGAGCGCTAAACTCTACGCCAAACTCTCAAAGTGTGAGTTCCATCAGGCACGTTTGGATTATCTGGGTTACAGAATTTCCAATGAAGGCATTGAAATGGATCCAGCTAAAGTAAAAGCGGTGATTGAATGGCAGCCCGCACGAACTCGGAAACAGCTCCAACCTTTTTTTTGGGGATTTGCTAATTTCTACCGCCAATTTATCCCTTTATTTGCCGAGATTGCTTTGCCCCTTACAGAACTATTAAAAACTGGCAAAGATGGGGGTAAACCATGACCAGATCAACCCCTACACTGGTCGTTAGAGTGTCAAGCCACTTTTGAGAATTTAAAAAGACTGTTTGCTGCAGAACCAATTCTCAAACACCCTCATCCTGAGGAGCAATTTATTATTCAGGCTGATGCCAGCGATGTGGCTGTGGGGACAGTGCGGTTACAAAAAAAAACATGAAGGAAATTTACAACCCTGCGCTTACACTTCGAAAAAACTCACTGATACAGAGTGGAGGTGGGCCATTTGGGAGAAGGAAGCCTTTGCAATCAGATGGGCTTTATTGACTTGGCATCATTTCCTAGAGCAGGGCTTTTCAACCTTTTCACCCATTGTACCACTTTTAGGATAAGGCAACATCCGAGTACCACCACTCGCCCAGCAAGGTGTCAAAAACCTGACCCCCCCCGAAAAAAGGAAAAAAATGATAAAGTACAGGTAGTCCTCGACTTACAACAATCTGCTTAGTGACTGTTCGAAGTTACAATAGCACTGAAAAAAGTGACTTATGACCATTTTTCACACTTATGACTGTTGCAGCATCCCCAGAGTCATGTGATTTACATTCGGATGCTTGGCAACTGATTCATACTTATGACATTCACAGTGTCCCAGGGTCATGTGATCATCTTTTGCAACTTTTTGACAAACAAAGTCAATGGCGGGGGGGGCAGCTCATCACTCAGGTTGCAGGATGCCTGTGGGGGGAATCCATGGGTCTCTGGTGGAGGGGGGTGGGACTGGGGTGGGTGCCCTCCTTCCCTCCCTCTCTCCCATTGTCCCTTCCTTCCTTCTTTCCTTCCTTTCTTCCCTCCTTCTTTGTCCCTTCCTCCTTCCCTCCATCCTTACCATTGTCCATCCCTCCCTCCCTCAGGTTTCAGGGTGCCTGTGGGGGGGGAATCCATGGGTCTCTGGTGGAGGGGGGTGGGACTGGGGTGGGTGCCTTCCTTCCCTCCCTCTCTCCCATTGTCCATTCCTTCCTTCCCTCTTTGTCCCTTCCTCCTTCCCTCCCTCCCTTCCATTGTCCATCCCTCCCTCCCTCAGGTTGCAGGGTGCCTGTGGGAGGGGGAATCCATGGGTCTCTGGTGGAGGGGGTGGGACTGGGGTGGGTGCCTTCCTTCCCTCCCTCTCTCCCATTGTCCATTCCTTCCTTCCCTCTTTGTCCCTTCCTCCTTCCCTCCCTCCCTTCCATTGTCCATCCCTCCCTCCCTCAGGTTGCAGGGTGCCTGTGGGGGGGGAATCCATGGATCTCTGGTGGAGGTGGTGGGACTGGGGTGGGTGCCTTCCTTTCCTCCCTCTCTCCCATTGTCCCTTCCTTCCTTCTTTCCTTCCTTTCTTCCCTCCTTCTTTGTCCCTTCCTCCTTCCCTCCCTCCCTTCCATTGTCCATCCCTCCCTCCCTCCCTCAGGTTGCAGCATCCCCAGGGTCATGTGATTTACATTCGGATGCTTGGCAACTGATTCATATTTATGACATTCACAGTGTCCCAGGGTCATGTGATCATCTTTTGCAACTTTTTGAAAAACAAAGTCAATGGCGGGGGGGGGCAGCTCATCACTCAGGTTGCAGGATGCGTATGTGGGGGGAATCCATGGGTCTCTGGTGGAAGGGGGGTGGAACTGGGGTGGGTGCCCTCCTTCCCTCCCTCTCTCCCATTGTGCCTTCCTTCCTTCCTTCCTTTCTTCCCTCCTTCTTTGTCTCTTCCTCCTTCCCTCCCTCTCTCCCTTCCATTGTCCATCCCTCCCTCCCTCAGGTTTCAGGGTGCCTGTGGGGGGGGAATCCATGGGTCTCTGGTGGAGGGGGGTGGGACTGGGGTGGGTGCCTTCCTTCCCTCCCTCTCTCCCATTGTCCCTTCCTTCCTTCCTTCCTTCCTTCCTTCCTTCCTTCTGTCACTTCCTCCTTCCCTCCCTCCCTTCCATTGTCCCTCTCTCCCTCTCATTGTCCTTCCCTCCCTCCCTCCATCACTCAGTTTTAATTTCTTCGATGCTGGTTCCTTTGCTGAATCACTTTCCTTTTGTGCTCGCGCTCGGTGCAGCCGGGAGGCCAGCACAGCCGCCGTTCTTCCGCAGGGGGAGGACAGCGCAGGCAGCGGAGGAGCGCACGGGGCGGGGAAAGGGCCGCGGCTGCCAGACTCCCTCTGGTGCGTTGCGCACAGCCGCAGCCGGAGAAAACCAGCGAGCGGGGAAGCGCTCATTCATTGCTGCAGCCAGCCCTGAGGAAGAGCCGGCACAACCCCCAGGCGAATCCCGCCTGGCTACATTCTTTGCCGCCGAAAGAAGGGCTTTGATCCTGCTTCCCCTTCGCTCCGGCCAGGTCCATCAATGCCAGATCTAACCCCAGGGCGGTTCGAAAGGCCAGCAGGCTGGCTGGGGGTTTTGGGGTGGAGACATGTGAGCCTTCCTCCGTCTTCTTGAATCTGGCTTTGATCCTGCTTCCCCTTCGCTCCGGCGGGGTCCGTGAATGCCAGATTCAAGAAGACAGAGGAAGGCTCACATGTCTCCACCCCAAAACCCCCAGCCACCCTGCTGGCCTTTCGAACCGACCTGGGGTTAGATCTGGCATTCCCCTTCGCTTCCCCTTCGCTTCGGCGGGAATGCCAGAAGAAGCGAAGAAGCGCTGATCAGCCGGAAAGCGGGGCTGATCCTGGTGCTTCCCCTG
>JALGBA010000590.1:0-32500 GCA_023970755.1 Azemiops feae
TTTCCTTTTTCCTTTTTTCTTTACCTTTTTTCTTATTAATTTCTTCTTTTTCTTTTTCTTTTTTTCTTTTTCTTTTTTTCTTTTTCTTTTTTTTTTCCTTTTTCCTTTTTCCTTTTTTCTTTTTTCTTTTTATTTTTCATTTCATTTTTTGGTTTTTTTCAACCTCAACCCTAACCCCAAACCCAACCCTGACCCTGACCCCATCTTCGACCCTGACACCGAACCTGAACCGGATCCCCGACCCCGACCCCAACTTCGTTCCCGACCCCAACCTCGACCCCGACCCCAACCCCGAATTCTTCCACGTCCCACACCCTGACAACAAACCCCGACCCCAACTTTGACCCTGACCCAGACCCCGACCCCGACCCTGACTTTGACCACGACCCCGAGCCCAACATCGATCCACACCCCGACACTAACCACGACCCACACCCTGACGCCTACCCCAACTTCATTTTTTCTTTTTCTTTTTTCATTTTCATTTTCTTTTTTCTTTTTCTTTTTCTTTTTTTTATTTCATTTTTTTCTTTATTTTTTGTTTTCTTTATATTTTCACTTTTTTCTCTTTTCTTATTAATTTCTTTTTTCTTTTTCTCTTTTCCTTTTTCTTTTTTCCTTTTTCTTTTTTCCTTTTTCTTTTTTCCTTTTTCTTTTTTCCTTTTTCTTTTTTCTTTCTTTTTCTTTTTTCTTTTTTCTTTTTCTTTTTTCCATTTTCCTTTTTTTTCCTATTATTTTTTTCTTTTTTCGATTATCCTCCTTTTCTTTTTCTTTTTTCCTTTTCTTTTTCTTTTTCCTTTTCCTTTTTTTCTTATTAATTTCTTCTTTTTCTTTTTCCTTTTTTCTTTTTTCTTTTTTCCTTTTTTCCCTTTTTTCTTTTTCCTTTTCCTTTTTTTCTTATTAATTTCTTCTTTTTCTTTTTCCTTTTTTCTTTTTTCTTTTTTCCTTTTTTCCCTTTTTTCTTTTTCTTTTTTCCTTCTTTTTTCTTCTTTTTCTTTTTCTTATTCCTTTTTTATCTTTTCTATTTTCCTTTTTTCCCCTTTTTTTCCTTTTCTGTTTTTCATTTCCTTTTTCCTATTTTCTTTTTTCTTATTAATTTCTTCTTTTTCTTTTTTCCTTTTTCTTTTTCCCTTTTTCGTTTCTTTTTCCTTTTTCCTTTTTCTTTTTTCATTTTCTTTTTCTTTTTTCTTTTTCTTTTTCATTTCATTTTTTTCTTTATTTTTTGTTTTCTTTATATTTTCACTTTTTTCTTTTTTTTCTTATTAATTTCTTTTTTCCTTTTTTCTTTTTTCCTTTTTCCTTTTTTTTCCTATTATTTTTTTCTTTTTTCTTTTTTCGATTATCCTCATTTTCTTTTTCTTTTCCCCTTTTTAATTTACCTTTCCTTTTTTCTTTTTTTCTTTTCTTTTTCTTTTTCCTTTTTCCCTTTTCCCTTTTCTTTTTTCTTTTTTTTTCATTTTCTTTTTTCTTTTTTCTTATTTTTCATTTCATTTTTTTTCTTTATTTTTTGGTTTCTTTATATTTTCACTTTTTTCAACCTCAACCCTAACCCCAAACCTAACCCTGACCCTGACCCCATCTTCGACCCTGACACCGAAACAGGAACCGGATCCCCGATCCCGACCCCAACTTCGTCCCAGACCCCAACCTCGACCCCGACCCCAACCCCGACTTCTTCCCCGTCCCACACCCCGACAACAAACCCCGACCCCAACTTTGACCCTGACCCAGACCCCGACCCCGACCCTGACTTTGACCACGACCCCGACCCCAACATCGATCCACACCCCGACACTAACCACGACCCACACCCTGACGCCTACCCCAACTTCATTTTTTCTTTTTCTTTTTTCATTTTCATTTTCTTTTTTCTTTTTCTTTTTCTTTTTTTTATTTCATGTTTTTTCTTTATTTTTTGTTTTCTTTATATTTTTAGTTTTTTCTTTTTTCTTATTAATTTCTTTTCCCTTTTCCCTTTTCCCTTTTCTTTTTTCTTTTTTCATTTTCTTTTTTCTTTTTTCTTTTTATTTTTCATTTCATTTTTTTTCTTTATTTTTTGGTTTCTTTATATTTTCACTTTTTTCAACCTCAACCTTAACACCAACCCTAACCCTGACCCTGACCCCGTCTTCGACCCTGACCCCGAATCCGACCCCGCCCCCCGACCCTGCCCCCAACTTCGTCCCCGACCTCGACCCCGACCCCAACACCAACTTCGTACCCGTCCCACACCCCGACCCTAAACACGACCCCGACAAAGAACCCTGACCCCAACTTTGACCCTGACCCTGACCCCATCCCCAAACCCGAGCCGGCCCTAACCCCAGACCCCAACCCCGACCCTGACCCCAAAACCCGACCCCAGCCCCAAACCCCCCAAGCCCAACCCTAATTTCGACCCTGACAACGAACCCCGATCCCGACTTTGACCCTGACCCTGACCCCATCCCCAACCCTGACCCCGACCCCAACCCTGACTTTGACTCCGATCCCGATGCCATCCCCATCCCCAAACCTGACCCCAATCCTAACCCTGAGCCCAACCCCAACCCCGACACCGAAATTGATCCCGACCCCAACCCAGACCCCGACCCAAACCCTGATACTAACCCTGACCCTAACCCCTAAACTGACCCCGACACCGACAGAGACCCGGACCCTGACCCTATCCCCAACCCTAACCCTGACCCTAAATCTGACACAGACCCCGACACTGACTTCGATCCCGACCCCGACCCCGATCCCGATCCCGACCCCGCCCCTGACCCCAACCACGACCACGACCACGACCCCTGACCCTACCCCGACTTCGTACCCGACACCAACCACGACCCTAACCCCGACCCTAACCCCGACCTCTTTCTTTGTTTTCCTTTTTTCTTTTTCCTTTTTTCTTTTTTCTTTTTTCTTTTTTCCCTGTTTTCTTTTTCTTTTTTCCTTTTCTTTTTTCTTCTTTTTCTTTTTATTATTCCTTTTTTATCTTTTATATTTTCCTTTTCCCCCCTTTTTTCCGTTTTTGTATTACGTTTCCTTTTTTCTGTTTTTCATTTTCTTTTTCCTATTTTCTTTTTTCTTATTAATTTCTTCTTTTTCTTTTTTCCTTTTTCTTTTTCCTTTTTTCTTTTCCTTTTTTCTTTTTCCCTTTTTCGTTTCTTTTTCCTTTTCCCTTTTTCCTTTTCCCTTTTCCCTTTTCCCTTTTCTTTTTTCTTTTTCTTTTTCTTTTTCTTTTTCTTTTTCTTTTTTCATTTTCTTTTTTCTTTTTATTTTTCATTTCATTTTTTTTCTTTATTTTTTGGTTATTTTATATTTTCACTTTTTTCAACCTCAACCCTAACCCTGACCCGAACCCGATCCCCGATCCCGACCCCAACTTCGTCCCCGACCCCAACCCCGACTTCGTCCCCGTCCCACACCCCGACCCCAACTTTGACCCTGACCCTGACCCCATCCCCAACCCCGACCCCAACCCTGACCCAGACTCCAACCCCGATTCCGACCCCCGACCCTACCTCGACTTCGTACCAGACGCCAACCACGACCCTAACCACGACCCTAACCCCGACCGTTTTCTTTGTTTTCCTTTTTTTTTCCTTTTTCCTTTTTTATTTTTTCTATTTTCCTTTTTTTCCCCTTTTTTCCTTTTTTGTATTACTTTTCCTTTTTTCAGTTTTTCATTTTCTATTTTTCTTTTTTCATTTTTTTTCTTTTTTCTTTTTCTTTTTCATTTCATTTTTTTCTTTATTTTTTGGTTTCTTTATATTTTTACTTTTTTCTTTTTTTTCTTATTAATTTATTTTTCTTTTTCTTTTTTCCTTTTTCCTTTTTTCCATTTTCCTTTTTTTTCCTATTATTTTTTTCTTTTTTCTTTTTTCGATTATCCTCATTTTCTTTTTCCCTTTTTAATTTACCTTTCCTTTTTTCTTTTTTTCTTTTCTTTTTCTTTTTTCTTTTTTCTTTTTTCTTTTTCGCTCTTTCATGTTTTTCCTTTCTTCTTTTTTTCTTTTTTCTTTTTTCTTTTTTTCTTAATTTTTTCTCCTCTTTATATTTTCACTTTTTTCTTTTTTTATTATTAATTTATTCTTTTTCTTTTTATTCCTTTTTCCTTTTTCTTTTTCTTTTTCTTTTCTTTTCCTTATTCTTTTCCTTTTTTTTCTTTTCCTTTTTCCTTTTTCCCTTTTTTGTTTCTTTTTCCTTTTTCCTTTTTCCTTTTTCCTTTTTCCCTTTCCCTTTTCTTTTTCTTTTTTCTATTTCTTTTTTCTTTTTTCTTTTTATTTTTCATTTCATTTTTTTTCTTTATTTTTTGGTATGTTTATATTTTCACTTTTTTCAACCTCAAACCTAACCCAAAACCTAACCCTGACCCTGACCCCATCTTCGACCCTGACAGCGAACCCGAACCCGATCCCCGACCCCGACCCCGACTTTGACCCTGACCCCATCCCCAACCCCGGCCCTAACCATGACCCAGACCCCGACCCCAACTACAACCCCTGACCCTACCCCGACTTCGTACCCGACGCCAACCACGACCCTAACCCCGACCCTAACCACGACCTTTTTCTTTGTTTTCCTTTTTTCTTTTTCCTTTTTTCCTTTTTTCCCTTTTTCCCTTTTTCCTTTTTCTTTTTTCCTTCTTTGTATTACTTTTCCTTTTTTCTGTTTTTCATTTTCTTTTTCCTATTTTCTTTTTTCTTATTAATTTCTTCTTTTTCTTTTTCCCTTTTTCTTTTTCCTTTTTTTAATTTTTTCTATTTTCCTTTTTTCTTTTTCTTTTTTCCTTTCTTTTTCTTCCCCCCTTCTTTTTTCTTTTACCCTTTTTTCTTTTTCTTTTTCCCTTTCCCCTTTTCTTATTTTTCTTTTTTTCCCTATTTTTCTTTCCTTTTTCTTTTTTCCTATTATCATTTTTCTTTTTTCTTTTTCTTTTTTCATTTTCTTTCTTTTTACTTTTTGTCTTTCATTTCATTTTTTTTCTTTATTTTTTGTTTTCTTTATATTTTCACTTTTTTCTTTTTTCTTATTAATTTCTTTTTTCTTTTTTTTCCTTTTCTTTTTTCCTTTTTCTTTTTTCTTTCTTTTTCTTTTTTCTTTTTTCTTTTTCTTTTCTGCATTTTCCTTTTTTTTCCTATTATTTTTTTCTTTTTTTCGATTATCCTCCTTTACTTTTTCTTTTTCCCTTTTTAATTTACCTTTCCTTTTTCCTTTTTTTCTTTCTTTTTCTTTTTCCTTTTCCTTTTTTCTTATTAATTTTTTCTTTTTTTTTTCTTTTTTCTTTTTCCTTTTTTCCGTTTTGTTTTCATTTTTCCTTTTTTCCTTTTTCTCTTTTTCGCTCTTTCATATTTTTCCTTTCTTCTTTTTTTCTTTTTTTTTCCTTTTTAAATTTTTTCTTCTCTTTATATTTTCACTTTTTTATTTTATTATTATTAATTTCTTCTTTTTCTTCTTTTTCTTTTTTCATTTGCTTTTTCTTTTTCTTTTCTTTTTTCTTTTTCCTTTTTTCCGTTTTGTTTTCATTTTTCCTTTTTTCCTTTTTCCCTTTTTCGCTCTTTCATATTTTTCCTTTCTTCTTTTTTTCTTTTTTTTTCCTTTTTTAATTTTTTCTTCTCTTTATATTTTCACTTTTTTATTTTTTTATTATTAATTTCTTCTTTTTCTTCTTTTTCTTTTTTCATTTGCTTTTTCTTTTTCTTTTCTTTTTTCTTTTTTCCTTTTTCTTTTTTCTTTTTCTTTTTCATTTTTCTTCTTCCTTTCTTTTTCTTTTTTCTATTTTCCTTTTTTCTTTTTCTTTTTTCCTTTCTTTTTCTTTTTTCTTTTTTCTATTTTCCTTTTTCCTTTTTCATTTCATTTTCTTTTTCTTTTCCCCCGCTTCTTTTTTCTTTTACCCTTTTTCGTTTCTTTTTCCTTTTTTCTTTTTCCCTTTCCCCTTTTCTTTTTTCTTTTCTTTTTCCCTCTATTTTTTCTTTCTTTTTCTTTTTTCCTATTATTATATTTCTTTTTTCATTTTTCCTTCTTTTCTTTTTCTCTTTTTTGCTCTTTCATATTTTTCCTAATTTCTTCTTTTTCTTTTTTCTTTTTCTTTTTCTTTCTTTTTTCTTTTTCCCCTTTTCCCTGTTTTCTTTTCATTTTTAATTTTTCCACTTTTTTCAACTTCAACCCTAACTCTGACCCCATCGCCAACCCTGACACCTGACCCCAACCACGACCACGACCACGACCC
The DNA here is from genome assembly GCA_023970755.1 of Azemiops feae. NCBI lineage: Eukaryota > Metazoa > Chordata > Lepidosauria > Squamata > Viperidae > Azemiops > Azemiops feae. The sequence goes on from JALGBA010000590.1 coordinate 6,215, forward strand.
CCGACCCTACCCCGACTTCATACCCGACGCCAACCACAATCCTAACCCCGACCCTAACCCCGACTTTTTTCTTTGTTTTCCTTTTTCCTTTTTCTTTTTTCCTTTTTTCCCTTTTTCCCTTTTTCCTTTCTTTTTCGTTTTTCTATTTTCCTTTTTCGTTTTTTTCCTTTTTCTTTTTTCCTTTCTTTTTCTTTTTTCTTTTTTCATTTCATTTTTTTTCTTTATTTTTTGGTTTCTTTATATTTTCACTTTTTTCAACCTCAACCCTAACCCCAACCCTAACCCTGACCCGAACCCGATCCCCGACCCCGACCCCAACTTCGTCCCCGTCTCACACCCCGACAACAAACCCCGACCCCAAATTTGACCCTGACCCTGACCCCATCCCCAACCCCGACCCTGGCCCTAACCCTGACCCAGACCCCGACTACGACCCCCGACCCTACCCCAACTTCGTACCCGACGCCAACCACGACCCTAACCCCGACCCTAACCCCGACCTTTTTCTTTGTTCTCCTTTTTTCTTTTTTCTTTTTCCTTTTTTCCCTTTTTCCCTTTTTTCTTTTTCTTTTTCCCTTTTCTTTTTTCTTCTTTTTCTTTTTCTCATTCCTTTTTTATTTTTTCTATTTTCCTTTTTTTTCCTTTTTTCCTTTTTTGTATTACTTTTCCTTTTTTCTGTTTTTCATTTTCTATTTTCCTTTTTTCTTTTTCTTTTATTTTCTTTTTCTTTTTTCTTTTTCTTTTTCTTTTTCATTTCATTTTTTTCTTTATTTTTTGTTTTCTTTATATTTTCATTTTTTTCTTTTTTTTCTTATTAATTTCTTTTTTCCTTTTTTCTTTTTTCCTTTTTCCTTTTTTTTCCTATTATTTTTTTCTTTTTTCTTTTTTCGATTATCCTGATTTTCTTTTTCTTTTCCCCTTTTTAATTTACCTTTCCTTTTTTTCTTTTTTTCTTCTTTTTCTTTTTCCTTTTTTCTTTTTTCTCTTTTTCGCTCTTTCATGTTTTTCCTTTCTTCTTTTTTTCTTTTTCCTTTTTTCCTTTTTTCTTAATTTTTTCTCTTTATATTTTCACTTTTTTCTTTTTTTATTATTAATTTCTTCTTTTTCTTTTTATTCCTTTTTCCTTTTTCTTTTTCGTTTCTTTTTTCCTTTTTTCTTTTTTCCGTTTTCCTTTTTTTTTCCTATTATTTTTTTCTTTTTTCTTTTTTCGATTATCCTCATTTTCTTTTTCTTTTCCCCTTTTTAATTTACCTTTCCTTTTTTCTTTTTTCTTTTCTTTTTCTTTTTCCTTTTTTCTTTTTTCTCTTTTTCGCTCTTTCATGTTTTTCCTTTCTTCTTTTTTCTTTTTCCTTTTTTCCTTTTTTCTTAATTTTTTCTCTTTATATTTTCACTTTTTTCTTTTTTTATTATTAATTTCTTCTTTTTCTTTTTATTCCTTTTTCCTTTTTCTTTTTCGTTTCTTTTTTCCTTTTTTCTTTTTTCCATTTTCCTTTTTTTTCCTATTATTTTTTTCTTTTTTCTTTTTTCGATTATCCTCATTTTCTTTTTCTTTTTTCCTTTTTAATTTATCTTTCCTTTTTTCTTTTTTTCTTTCCTTTTTCTTTTTCCTTTTTCCTTTTTTCTTTTCTTTTTTTCCTTTCTTTTCCTTTTTTCTATTTTTCTTTTTCTTTTTTCTTTTTTCATTTCATTTTCTTTTTTCCCTGTCTTCTTTTTTCTTTTTCCCTTTTTCGTTTCTTTTTCCTTTTTCCCTTTTCTCTTTTCTTTTTCCTTTTTTTTTAATTTCCTTTTTTCTTTTTATTTTTCATTTCATTTTTTTTCTTTATTTATTGGTTTCTTTATATTTTCACTTTTTTCAACCTCAACCCTAACCCCAAGCGTAACCCTGACCCTGACCCCATCTTCGACCCTGACAACGAACCCGAACCCGATCCCCGACCCCAACTTCGTCCCCGACACCAACCTCGACCCGGACCCCAACCCCGACTTCGTCTCCGTCCCACACCCCGACAACAAACCCCAACCCCAACTTTTACCCTGACCCTGACCCTGACTGCATCCCCAACCCCGACCCTGGCCCTAAACCTGACCCAGACCCCGCCCCGACTACGACCCCCGACCCTACCCGCCTTTGTACCTGACGCCAACCACGACACTAACCCCGACCCTAACCCCGACCTTTTTCTTTGTTTTCCTTTTTTCTTTTTTCTTTTTCCTTTTTTCCCTTTTTCCCTTTTTTCTTTTTCTTTTTTCCTTTTCTTTTTTCTTCTTTTTCTTTCTTTTATTCCTTTTTTATTTTTTCTATTTTCCTTTTTTTCCCTTTTTTCCTTTTTTGTATTACTTTTCCTTTTTTCTGTTTTTAATTTTTTTTCCCTATTTTCTTTTTTCTTAATTTCTTCTTTTTCTTTTTTCCTTTTCCTTTTTCTTTTTCCTTTATTTTTATTTTTCCCTCTTCTTTTTTCTTTTACCCTTTCTCGTTTCTTTTTCCTTTTTTCTTTTTCCCTTTCCCCTTTTCTTATTTCTTTTTCTTTTTTTCCCCTATTTTTTCTTCCCTTTTTCTTTTTTCCTATTATCATTTTTCTTTTTTCTTTTTCTTTTTCTTTTTTCATTTTTTTTTCTTTTTTCTTTTTCTATTTCATTTCATTTTTTTCTTTATTTTTTGTTTTCTTTATATTTTCACTTTTTTCTTTTTTCTAATTAATTTCTTATTTCTTTTTCTTTTTTCCTTTTTCTTTTTTCCTTTTACTTTTTTTTTTCTTTTCTTTTTCCCATTTTCCTTTTCTTTCCTATTATTTTTTTCTTTTTTCGATTATCCTCTTTTTCTTTTTCTTTTTTCCTTTTTAATTTACCTTTTCTTTTTCCTTTTCCTTTTGGTCTTATTAATTTCTTTTTCTTTTTTCTTTTTCTTTTTCTTTTTTTTCTTTTTTCTTTTTCCCTTTTTCCCTGTTTTGTTTTCATTTTTCCTTTTTTCCTTTTTCTCTTTTTCGCTCTTTCATATTTTTCCTTTCTTCTTTTTTTCTTTTTTCTTTTTTCCTTTTTTATTTTTTCTTCTCTTAATATTTTCACTTTTTTCTTTTTTTATTATTAATTTCTTCTTTTTCTTCTTTTTCTTGTTTAATTTGATTTGCTTTATTTTCTCTTTTTTATTTTTTCAATTTAATTTTATTTTATTTTTTACACAATATTAGTTTTCTTTTTCCATTGTTGCGTTGCTTTTTCCAGTTTTAATTTGAATGTTTAAATTTCTTTTTTCGGTTGCTTTTTTCTTTCTCTTTGTTTCTTTTGTCTTTTTATTTTCATTGCAGTTGTATTATTTTTTTTCTTTATATTTTCACTTCTTTCAACCTCAACCCAACTCCAACCCCATCCCCAACCCTGACCCCTGCCCTAACCCCAACTCTAACCGCGACCTTTTGTTTCCTTTTTTCTTTTCTTTTTCTTTTTCTCTTTCATTTCATTTTTTTTCTTTATTTTTTGTTTTCTTTATATTTTCACTTTTTTCTCTTTTCTTATTAATTTCTTTTTTCTTTTTCTTTTTTCCTTTTTCTTTTTTCCTTTTTCTTTTTTCTTTTTCCTTTTTCTTTCTTTTTCTTTTTCCTTTTTCCTTTTCCTTTTTTCCATTTTCCTTTTTTTTCCTATTATTTTTTCCTTTTTTCGATTATCCTCCTTTTCTTTTTCTTTTTTCCTTTTTAATTTACCTTTCCTTTTTCCTTTTTTCTTTTCTTTTTCGTTTTCCTTTTCCTTTTTTCTTATTAATCTCTTCTTTTTCTTTTTCCTTCTTTTTTCTTCTTTCCTTTTTTCCCTTTTTTCTTTTTCATTTTTCCTTCTTTTTTCTTTTTTCTTTTTCTTATTCCTTTTTTATCTTTTCTATTTTCCTTTTTTCCCCTTTTTTTCCTTTTCTGTTTTTTATTTCCTTTTTCCTATTTTCTTTTTTCTTATTAATTTCCTCTTTTTCTTTTTTCCTTTTTCTTTTTCCCTTTTTCGTTTCTTTTTCCTTTTTCCTTTTTCTTTTTTCATTTTCTTTTTCTTTTTTCTTTTTCTTTTTCATTTCATTTTTTTCTTTATTTTTTGTTTTCTTTATATTTTCACTTTTTTCTTTTTTTTCTTATTAATTTCTTTTTTCCTTTTTTCTTTTTTCCTTTTTCCTTTTTTTTCCTATTATTTTTTTCTTTTTTCTTTTTCCGATTATCCTCATTTTCTTTTTCTTTTCCCCTTTTTAATTTACCTTTCCTTTTTTCTTTTTTTCTTTTCTTTTTCTTTTTCCTTTTTCCCTTTTCCCTTTTCTTTTTTCTTTTTTTTTCATTTTCTTTTTTCTTTTTTCTTGTTTTTCATTTCATTTTTTTTCTTTATTTTTTGGTTTCTTTATATTTTCACTTTTTTCAACCTCAACCCTAACCCCAAACCTAACCCTGACCCTGACCCCATCTTCGACCCTGACACCGAAACAGGAACCGGATTTTCTTTTTCTTTTCCCCTTTTTAATTTACCTTTCCTTTTTTCTTTTTCCCTTTTTCTTTTTCCTTTTTTTTCTTTTTTCTATTTTCCTTTTTTCTTTTTCTTTTTTCCTTTCTTTTTCTTCCCCCCTTCTTTTTTCTTTTACCCTTTCTCGTTTTTTTCCTTTTTTCTTTTTCCCTTTCCCCTTTTCTTATTTTTCTTTTTTTCTTTATTTTTCTTTCCTTTTTCTTTTTTCCTATTATCATTTTTCTTTTTTCTTTTTCTTTTTCTTTTTTCATTTTTCATTTTTTTTTCTTTTTCTATTTCATTTCATTTTTTTCTTTATTTTTTGTTTTCTTTATATTTTCACTTTTTTCTTTTTTCTAATTAATTTCTTATTTCTTTTTCTTTTTTCCTTTTTCTTTTTTCCTTTTACTTTTTTTTTTCTTTTCTTTTTCCCATTTTCCTTTTCTTTCCTATTATTTTTTTCTTTTTTCGATTATCCTCTTTTTCTTTTTCTTTTTTCCTTTTTAATTTACCTTTTCTTTTTCCTTTTCCTTTTGGTCTTATTAATTTCTTTTTCTTTTTTCTTTTTCTTTTTCTTTTTTTTCTTTTTTCTTTTTCCCTTTTTCCCTGTTTTGTTTTCATTTTTCCTTTTTTCCTTTTTCTCTTTTTCGCTCTTTCATATTTTTCCTTTCTTCTTTTTTTCTTTTTTCTTTTTTCCTTTTTTATTTTTTCTTCTCTTAATATTTTCACTTTTTTCTTTTTTTATTATTAATTTCTTCTTTTTCTTCTTTTTCTTTTTTCATTTGCTTTTTCTTTTTCTTTTCTTTTTTCTTTTTTCATTTCATTTTCTTTTTCTTTTTTCCCCATCTTCTTTTTCTTTTTCCCTTTTTCGTTTCTTTTTCCTTTTCCCTTTTTCCTTTTTCCCTTTTCTTTTTTCTTTTTCTTTTTTATTTTCTTTTTTCTTTTTCTTTTTCATTTCATTTTTTTCTTTATTTTTTTTTCTTTATATTTTCACTTCTTTCAACCTCAACCCAACTCCAACCCCATCCCCAACCCTGACCCCTGCCCTAACCCCAACTCTAACCCCGACCTTTTTTTTCCTTTTTCCTTTTTTCTTTTTCTTTTTCTCTTTCATTTCATTTTTTTTCTTTATTTTTTGTTTTCTTTATATTTTCACTTTTTTCTCTTTTCTTATTAATTTCTTTTTTCTTTTTCTTTTTTCCTTTTTCTTTTTTCCTTTTTCTTTTTTCTTTTTCTTTTTTCTTTTTCTTTTTTCTTTTTCCTTTTTCTTTCTTTTTCTTTTTCCTTTTTCCTTTTCCTTTTTTCCATTTTCCTTTTTTTTCCTATTATTTTTTTCTTTTTTCGATTATCCTCCTTTTCTTTTTCTTTTTTCCTTTTTAATTTACCTTTCCTTTTTCCTTTTTTCTTTTCTTTTTCGTTTTCCTTTTCCTTTTTTCTTATTAATCTCTTCTTTTTCTTTTTCCTTCTTTTTTCTTCTTTCCTTTTTTCCCTTTTTTCTTTTCCTTTTTTCCCCTTTTTTCCTTTTCTGTTTTTTATTTCCTTTTTCCTATTTTCTTTTTTCTTATTAATTTCTTCTTTTTCTTTTTTCCTTTTCCTTTTTCCCTTTTTCGTTTCTTTTTCCTTTTTCCTTTTTCTTTTTTCATTTTCTTTTTCTTTTTTCTTTTTCTTTTTCATTTCATTTTTTTCTTTATTTTTTGTTTTCTTTATATTTTCATTTTTTTCTTTTTTTTCTTATTAATTTCTTTTTTCCTTTTTTCTTTTTTCCTTTTTCCTTTTTTTTCCTATTATTTTTTTCTTTTTTCTTTTTCCGATTATCCTCATTTTCTTTTTCTTTTCCCCTTTTTAATTTACCTTTCCTTTTTTCTTTTTTTCTTTTCTTTTTCTTTTTCCTTTTTCCCTTTTCCCTTTTCTTTTTTCTTTTTTTTTCATTTTCTTTTTTCTTTTTTCTTATTTTTCATTTCATTTTTTTTCTTTATTTTTTGGTTTCTTTATATTTTCACTTTTTTCAACCTCAACCCTAACCCCAAACCTAACCCTGACCCTGACCCCGTCTTCGACCCTGACACCGAAACAGGAACCGGATTTTCTTTTTCTTTTCCCCTTTTTAATTTACCTTTCCTTTTTTCTTTTTCCCTTTTTCTTTTTCCTTTTTTTTATTTTTTCTATTTTCCTTTTTTCTTTTTCTTTTTTCCTTTCTTTTTCTTCCCCCCTTCTTTTTTCTTTTACCCTTTCTCGTTTTTTTCCTTTTTTCTTTTTCCCTTTCCCCTTTTCTTATTTTTCTTTTTTTCTTTATTTTTCTTTCCTTTTTCTTTTTTCCTGTTATCATTTTTCTTTTTTCTTTTTCTTTTTTCATTTTCTTTCTTTTTACTTTTTGTCTTTTCTTTTTCATTTCATTTTTTTTCTTTATTGTTTTTCTTTATATTTTTCACTTCTTTTCAACCTCAACCCAACTCCAACCCCATCCCCAACCCTGACCCTGCCCTAACCCCAACTCTAACCCCGACCTTTTTTTTCCTTTTTTCTTTTTCTTTTTTCTCTTTCATTTCATTTTTTTTCTTTATTTTTGTTTTCTTTATATGTTTTCCACTTTTTTCTTCTCTTTTCTTATTAATTTTCTTTTTTCTTTTTCTTTTTTCCCCTTTTTCTTTTTTTCCCTTTTTATTTTTTTTGTTTCTTATTAATTTCTTTTTTCTTTTTCTTTTTTCCTTTTTCTTTTTTCCTTTTTCTTTTTTCTTTTTCTTTTTTCTTTTTCCTTTTTCTTTCTTTTTCTTTTTCCTTTTTCCTTTTCCTTTTTTCCATTTTCCTTTTTTTTCCTATTATTTTTTTCTTTTTTCGATTATCCTCCTTTTCTTTTTCTTTTTTCCTTTTTAATTTACCTTTCCTTTTTCCTTTTTTCTTTTCTTTTTCGTTTTCCTTTTCCTTTTTTCTTATTAATCTCTTCTTTTTCTTTTTCCTTCTTTTTTCTTCTTTCCTTTTTCCCCTTTTTTCTTTTTCTTTTTTCCTTCTTTTTTCTTTTTTCTTTTTCTTATTCCTTTTTTATCTTTTCTATTTTCCTTTTTTCCCCTTTTTTTCCTTTTCTGTTTTTTATTTCCTTTTTCCTATTTTCTTTTTTCTTATTAATTTCTTCTTTTTCTTTTTTCCTTTTCCTTTTTCCCTTTTTCGTTTCTTTTTCCTTTTTCCTTTTTCTTTTTTCATTTTCTTTTTCTTTTTTCTTTTTCTTTTTCATTTCATTTTTTTCTTTATTTTTTGTTTTCTTTATATTTTCACTTTTTTCTTTTTTTTCTTATTAATTTCTTTTTTCCTTTTTTCTTTTTTCCTTTTTCCTTTTTTTTCCCATTATTTTTTTCTTTTTTCCTCATTTTCTTTTTCTTTTCCCCTTTTTAATTTACCTTTCCTTTTTTCTTTTTTTCTTTTCTTTTTCTTTTTCCTTTTTCCCTTTTCCCTTTTCTTTTTTCTTTTTTTTCATTTTCTTTTTTCTTTTTTCTTATTTTTCATTTCATTTTTTTTCTTTATTTTTTGGTTTCTTTATATTTTCACTTTTTTCAACCTCAACCCTAACCCCAAACCTAACCCTGACCCTTTCCCCTTTTCTTATTTTTCTTTTTTTCTTTATTTTTCTTTCCTTTTTCTTTTTTCCTATTATCATTTTTCTTTTTTCTTTTTCTTTTTTCATTTTCTTTCTTTTTACTTTTTGTCTTTCATTTCATTTTTTTTCTTTATTTTTTGTTTTCTTTATATTTTCACTTTTTTCTTTTTTTTCTTATTAATTTCTTTTTTCCTTTTTCCTTTTTTCCTTTTTCCTTTTTTTTCCTATTATTTTTTTCTTTTTTCTTTTTCCGATTATCCTCATTTTCTTTTTCTTTTCCCCTTTTTAATTTACCCTGACACCTGACCCCAACCACGACCACGACCACGACCCCCGACCCTACCCCGACTTCATACCCGACGCCAACCACAATCCTAACCCCGACCCTAACCCCGACTTTTTTCTTTGTTTTCCTTTTTCCTTTTTCTTTTTTCCTTTTTCCCCTTTTTCCCTTTTTCCTTTCTTTTTCGTTTTTCTATTTTCCTTTTTCGTTTTTTTCCTTTTTCTTTTTTCCTTTCTTTTTCTTTTTTCTTTCTTTTTCATTTCATTTTTTTTCTTTATTTTTTGGTTTCTTTATATTTTCACTTTTTTCAACCTCAACCCTAACCCCAAACCTAACCCTGACCCGAACCCAATCCCCGACCCCGACCCCAACTTCGTCCCCGTCTCACACCCCGACAACAAACCCCGACCCCAAATTTGACCCTGACCCTGACCCCATCCCCAACCCCGACCCTGGCCCTAACCCTGACCCAGACCCCGACTACGACCCCCGACCCTACCCCAACTTCGTACCCGACGCCAACCACGACCCTAACCCCGACCCTAACCCCGACCTTTTTCTTTGTTCTCCTTTTTTCTTTTTTCTTTTTCCTTTTTTCCCTTTTTCCCTTTTTTCTTTTTCTTTTTCCCTTTTCTTTTTTCTTCTTTTTCTTTTTCTCATTCCTTTTTTATTTTTTCTATTTTCCTTTTTTTTCCTTTTTTCCTTTTTTGTATTACTTTTCCTTTTTTCTGTTTTTCATTTTCTATTTTCCTTTTTTCTTTTTCTTTTATTTTCTTTTTCTTTTATTTTCTTTTTCTTTTTTCTTTTTCTTTTTCATTTCATTTTTTTCTTTATTTTTTGTTTTCTTTATATTTTCACTTTTTTCTTTTTTCTTATTAATTTCTTTTTTCCTTTTTTTCCTTTTTCTTTTTTCCTTTTTCCTTTTTCTTTCTTTTTCTTTTTTCTTTTTCTTTTTCTTTTCTCCATTTTCCTTTTTTTTCCTATTATTTTTTTCTTTTTTCGATTATCCTCCTTTTCTTTTTCTTTTTTCCTTTTTAATTTACCTTTCCTTTTTCCTTTTTTCTTTTCTTTTTCGTTTTCCTTTTCCTTTTTTCTTATTAATTTCTTCTTTTTCTTTTTCCTTCTTTTTTCTTCTTTCCTTTTTTCCCTTTTTTCTTTTTCTTTTTTCCTTCTTTTTTCTTCTTTTTCTTTTTCTTATTCCTTTTTTATCTTTTCTATTTTCCTTTTTTCCCCTTTTTTTCCTTTTCTGTTTTTTATTTCCTTTTTCCTATTTTCTTTTTTCTTATTAATTTCCTCTTTTTCTTTTTTCCTTTTTCTTTTTCCCTTTTTCGTTTCTTTTTCCTTTTTCCTTTTTCTTTTTTCATTTTCTTTTATTTTTTTCTTTTTCTCTTTCATTTCATTTTTTTTCTTTATTTTTTGTTTTCTTTATATTTTCACTTTTTTCTCTTTTCTTATTAATTTCTTTTTTCTTTTTCTTTTTTCCTTTTTCTTTTTTCCTTTTTCTTTTTTCTTTTTCCTTTTTCTTTCTTTTTCTTTTTCCTTTTTCCTTTTCCTTTTTTCCATTTTCCTTTTTTTTCCTATTATTTTTTTCTTTTTTCGATTATCCTCCTTTTCTTTTTCTTTTTTCCTTTTTAATTTACCTTTCCTTTTTCCTTTTTTCTTTTCTTTTTCGTTTTCCTTTTCCTTTTTTCTTATTAATCTCTTCTTTTTCTTTTTCCTTCTTTTTTCTTCTTTCCTTTTTCCCCTTTTTTCTTTTTCTTTTTTCCTTCTTTTTTCTTTTTTCTTTTTCTTATTCCTTTTTTATCTTTTCTATTTTCCTTTTTTCCCCTTTTTTTCCTTTTCTGTTTTTTATTTCCTTTTTCCTATTTTCTTTTTTCTTATTAATTTCTTCTTTTTCTTTTTTCCTTTTCCTTTTTCCCTTTTTCGTTTCTTTTTCCTTTTTCCTTTTTCTTTTTTCATTTTCTTTTTCTTTTTTCTTTTTCTTTTTCATTTCATTTTTTTCTTTATTTTTTGTTTTCTTTATATTTTCACTTTTTTCTTTTTTTTCTTATTAATTTCTTTTTTCCTTTTTTCTTTTTTCCTTTTTCCTTTTTTTTCCCATTATTTTTTTCTTTTTTCTTTTTCTGATTATCCTCATTTTCTTTTTCTTTTCCCCTTTTTAATTTACCTTTCCTTTTTTCTTTTTTTCTTTTCTTTTTCTTTTTCCTTTTTCCCTTTTCCCTTTTCTTTTTTCTTTTTTTTTCATTTTCTTTTTTCTTTTTTCTTATTTTTCATTTCATTTTTTTTCTTTATTTTTTGGTTTCTTTATATTTTCACTTTTTTCAACCTCAACCCTAACCCCAAACCTAACCCTGACCCTTTCCCCTTTTCTTATTTTTCTTTTTTTCTTTATTTTTCTTTCCTTTTTCTTTTTTCCTATTATCATTTTTCTTTTTTCTTTTTCTTTTTTCATTTTCTTTCTTTTTACTTTTTGTCTTTCATTTCATTTTTTTTCTTTATTTTTTGTTTTCTTTATATTTTCACTTTTTTCTTTTTTTTCTTATTAATTTCTTTTTTCCTTTTTCCTTTTTTCCTTTTTCCTTTTTTTTCCTATTATTTTTTTCTTTTTTCTTTTTCCGATTATCCTCATTTTCTTTTTCTTTTCCCCTTTTTAATTTACCCTGACACCTGACCCCAACCACGACCACGACCACGACCCCCGACCCTACCCCGACTTCATACCCGACGCCAACCACAATCCTAACCCCGACCCTAACCCCGACTTTTTTCTTTGTTTTCCTTTTTCCTTTTTCTTTTTTCCTTTTTCCCCTTTTTCCCTTTTTCCTTTCTTTTTCGTTTTTCTATTTTCCTTTTTCGTTTTTTTCCTTTTTCTTTTTTCCTTTCTTTTTCTTTTTTCTTTCTTTTTCATTTCATTTTTTTTCTTTATTTTTTGGTTTCTTTATATTTTCACTTTTTTCAACCTCAACCCTAACCCCAAACCTAACCCTGACCCGAACCCAATCCCCGACCCCGACCCCAACTTCGTCCCCGTCTCACACCCCGACAACAAACCCCGACCCCAAATTTGACCCTGACCCTGACCCCATCCCCAACCCCGACCCTGGCCCTAACCCTGACCCAGACCCCGACTACAACCCCCGACCCTACCCCGACTTCGTACCCGACGCCAACCACGACCCTAACCCCGACCCTAACCCCAACCTTTTTCTTTGTTCTCCTTTTTTCTTTTTTCTTTTTCCTTTTTTCCCTTTTTCCCTTTTTTCTTTTTCTTTTTCCCTTTTCTTTTTTCTTCTTTTTCTTTTTCTCATTCCTTTTTTATTTTTTCTATTTTCCTTTTTTTTCCTTTTTTCCTTTTTTGTATTACTTTTCCTTTTTTCTGTTTTTCATTTTCTATTTTCCTTTTTTCTTTTTCTTTTATTTTCTTTTTCTTTTTTCTTTTTCTTTTTCATTTCATTTTTTTCTTTATTTTTTGTTTTCTTTATATTTTCACTTTTTTCTTTTTTCTTATTAATTTCTTTTTTCCTTTTTTTCCTTTTTCTTTTTTCCTTTTTCCTTTTTCTTTCTTTTTCTTTTTTCTTTTTCTTTTTCTTTTCTCCATTTTCCTTTTTTTTCCTATTATTTTTTTCTTTTTTCGATTATCCTCCTTTTCTTTTTCTTTTTTCCTTTTTAATTTACCTTTCCTTTTTCCTTTTTTCTTTTCTTTTTCGTTTTCCTTTTCCTTTTTTCTTATTAATTTCTTCTTTTTCTTTTTCCTTCTTTTTTCTTCTTTCCTTTTTTCCCTTTTTTCTTTTTCTTTTTTCCTTCTTTTTTCTTCTTTTTCTTTTTCTTATTCCTTTTTTATCTTTTCTATTTTCCTTTTTTCCCCTTTTTTTCCTTTTCTGTTTTTTATTTCCTTTTTCCTATTTTCTTTTTTCTTATTAATTTCTTCTTTTTCTTTTTTCCTTTTCCTTTTTCCCTTTTTCGTTTCTTTTTCCTTTTTCCTTTTTCTTTTTTCATTTTCTTTTTCTTTTTTCTTTTTCTTTTTCATTTCATTTTTTTCTTTATTTTTTGTTTTCTTTATATTTTCACTTTTTTCTTTTTTTTCTTATTAATTTCTTTTTTCCTTTTTCCTTTTTTCTTTTTTCCTTTTTCCTTTTTTTTCCTATTATTTTTTTCTTTTTTCTTTTTTCGATTATCCTCATTTTCTTTTTCTTTTCCCCTTTTTAATTTACCTTTCCTTTTTTCTTTTTTTCTTTTCTTTTTCTTTTTCCTTTTTCCCTTTTCCCTTTTCTTTTTTCTTTTTTTTCATTTTCTTTTTTCTTTTTTCTTATTTTTCATTTCATTTTTTTTCTTTATTTTTTGGTTTCTTTATATTTTCACTTTTTTCAACCTCAACCCTAACCCCAAACCTAACCCTGACCCTGACCCCATCTTCGACCCTGACACCGAAACAGGAACCGGATCCCCGATCCCGACCCCAACTTCGTCCCAGACCCCAACCTCGACCCCGACCCCAACCCCGACTTCTTCCCCGTCCCACACCCCGACAACAAACCCCGACCCCAACTTTGACCCTGACCCAGACCCCGACCCCGACCCTGACTTTGACCACGACCCCGACCCCAACATCGATCCACACCCCGACACTAACCACGACCCACACCCTGACGCCTACCCCAACTTCATTTTTTCTTTTTCTTTTTTCATTTTCATTTTCTTTTTTCTTTTTCTTTTTCTTTTTTTTATTTCATGTTTTTTCTTTATTTTTTGTTTTCTTTATATTTTTAGTTTTTTCTTTTTTCTTATTAATTTCTTTTCCCTTTTCCCTTTTCCCTTTTCTTTTTTCTTTTTTCATTTTCTTTTTTCTTTTTTCTTTTTATTTTTCATTTCATTTTTCCTATTTTCTTTTTTCTTATTAATTTCTTCTTTTTCTTTTTTCCTTTTTCTTTTTCCCTTTTTCGTTTCTTTTTCCTTTTTTCTTTTTCTTTTTTCATTTTCTTTTTCTTTTTTCTTTTTCTTTTTCATTTCATTTTTTACTTTATTTTTTGTTTTCTTTATATTTTCACTTTTTTCTTTTTTTTTCTTATTAATTTCTTTTTTCCTTTTTCCTTTTTTCTTTTTCCTTTTTTTTCCTATTATTTTTTTCTTTTTTCTTTTTTCGATTATCCTCATTTTCTTTTTCTTTTCCCCTTTTTAATTTACCTTTCCTTTTTTCTTTTTTTCTTTTCTTTTTCTTTTTCCTTTTTCCCTTTTCCCTTTTCCCTTTTCTTTTTTTTTTCATTTTCTTTTTTCTTTTTTCTTATTTTTCATTTCATTTTTTTTCTTTATTTTTTGGTTTCTTTATATTTTCACTTTTTTCAACCTCAACCCTAACCCCAAACCTAACCCTGACCCTGACCCCATCTTCGACCCTGACACCGAAACAGGAACCGGATCCCCGATCCCGACCCCAACTTCGTCCCAGACCCCAACCTCGACCCCGACCCCAACCCCGACTTCTTCCCCGTCCCACACCCCGACAACAAACCCCGACCCCAACTTTGACCCTGACCCAGACCCCGACCCCGACCCTGACTTTGACCACGACCCCGACCCCAACATCGATCCACACCCCGACACTAACCACGACCCACACCCTGACGCCTACCCCAACTTCATTTTTTCTTTTTCTTTTTTCATTTTCATTTTCTTTTTTCTTTTTCTTTTTCTTTTTTTTATTTCATGTTTTTTCTTTATTTTTTGTTTTCTTTATATTTTTAGTTTTTTCTTTTTTCTTATTAATTTCTTTTCCCTTTTCCCTTTTCCCTTTTCTTTTTTCTTTTTTCATTTTCTTTTTTCTTTTTTCTTTTTATTTTTCATTTCATTTTTTTTCTTTATTTTTTGGTTTCTTTATATTTTCACTTTTTTCAACCTCAACCCTAACTCCAAACCTAACCCTGACCCTGACCCTATCTTCGACCCTAACACCGAACCCGAACCGGATCTCCGACCCCGACCCCAACTTCGACCCCGACCCCAACCCCGACTTCTTCCCCGTCCCACACCCTGACAACAAACCCCGACCCCAACTTTGACCCTGACCCAGACCCCGACCCCGACCCTGACTTTGACCCAGACCCCGACCCCGACATCGATCCACACCCCGACACTAACCACGACCCACACCCTGACGCCTACCCCAACTTCATTTTTTCTTTTTCTTTTTTCATTTTCCTTTTCCTTTTTCTTTTTCTTTTTTTTATTTCTTTTTTTTCTTTATTTTTTTTTTCTTTACATTTTTAGTTTTTCCTTTTTTCTTATTAATTTCTTTTTTCTTTTTCTTTTTCCCTTTTTCTTTTTCCCTTTTTCTTTTTTCCTTTTTCCTTTTTCTTTTTTCCTTTTTCTTTTTTCTTTTTTCTTTTTCTTTATTTTCTTTTTCTTTTATTTTCCTTTTTTTCCTATTATTTTTTCTTTTTTCTTTTTTCGATTATCCTCCTTTTCTTTTTCTTTTTTCCTTTGTAATTTCTTTTTTTTTCTTTTTCTTTTTCTTTTTCCTTTTTCCTTTTTTCTTTTTCTTTTTTCACTTTTTTCCCCCTTTTTCCCTTTTTTTTCCTTTTTCCTTTTTCCTTTTTCTATTTTTGCTTTCTTCTTTTTTCTTTTTTCTTTTTTCCTTTCTTTTTCTTTTTTCTTTTTTCTTTTTCTTTTTCATTTCATTTTTTTTCCTTATTTTTTGGTTTCTTTATATTTTCACTTTTTTCAACCTCAACCTTAACACCAACCCTAACCCTGACCCTGACCCGTCTTCGACCCTGACCTCGAATCCGACCCCGACCCCCGACCCTGACCCCAACTTCGTCCCCGACCTCGACCCCGACCCCAACCCCAACTTCGTACCCGTACCACACCCCGACCCTAAACCCGACCCCGACAACGAACCGTGACCCCAACTTTGACCCTGACCCTGACCCCATCCCCAAACCCGAGCCCGGCCCTAACCCTGACCCAGACCCCAACCCCGACCCTGACTTTGACCCCGACCCCCACCCCATCCCCGACCCCAGCCCCAAACTGACCCCAAGCCTAACCCTAATTTCGAACCCTGACACCGAACCCCCGACCCCGACTTTGACCCTGACCCCGACCCCATCCCCAACCCCGACCCCTACCCCGACCCCAACCCTGACTTTGACTCCGATCCCGACTCCATCCCCATCCCCAAACCTGACCCCAATCCTAACCCTGAGCCCAACCCCAACCCCGACACTGAAATTGATCCCGACCCCGACCCAGACCCCGACCCAAACCCTGACACTAACCCTGACCCTTACCCTGACACTAACCCTGACCCCGACCCAGACCCAAACCCTGACATTAACCCTGACCCTAACCCCTAAACTGACCCCGACACCGACACAGACCCTGACCCTGACCCTATCCCTGACACTAACCCCGACCCTAAACCTGACACAGACCCCGACACTGACTTCGATCCCGACCCCGACCCCGACCCCCGATCCTGACCCCAACTTCGTCCCCGACCTCGACCCCGACCCCAACCCCAACTTCGTACCCGTCCCACACCCCGACCCTAAACCCGACCCCTGACAATGAACCCCGACCCTGACTTTGACCCCGACCGCTCCGACCACCAACTCCCCCCCATGCCCTAATCCATCCCCCGACCCCAGCCCCAAACTAACCCCAGCCCGCCCTAATTTTGACCCTGAACCAATGAACCCTGACGCCGACTTTGACCCTGACGCCCGACCCCATCCCAACCCCGACCCCGATCCCGATCCCGACCCCAACCCTGACTTTGACTCCGATCCCGACTCCATCCCTATCCCCAAACCTGACCCCAATCCTAACCCTGAGCCCAACCCCAACCCCGACACCGAAATTGATCCCGACCCCGACCCAGACCCCGACCCAAACCCTGACACTAACCCTGACCCTTACCCTGACACTAACCCTGACCCCGACCCAGACCCAAACCCTGACATTAACCCTGACCCTAACCCCTAAACTGACCCTGACAGCGACACAGACCCTGACCCTGACCCTATCCCCGACCCTAACCCCGACCCTAAACCTGACACAGACCCCGACACTGACGTCGTTCCCGACCCCGACCCCGATCCCGATCCCGACCCCGCCCCCGCCCCTGACCCCAACCACGACCATGACCACGACCCCCGACCCTACCCCGAGTTCGTACCCGATGCCAACCACGAACCTAACCACGACCCTAACCACGACCTTTTACTTTGTTTTCCTTTTTCCTTTTTTTTCCTTTTTCCCCCCTTTTTTCCTTTTTTATATTACTTTTCCTTTTTTCTGTTTTTCATTTTCTTTTTCCTATTTTCTTTTTTCTTATTAATTTCTTCTTTTTCTTTTTTCCTTTTTCTTTTCCCTTTCTTTTATTTTTCCTATTATTCTTCTTCTTTTTTCTTTTTTCTATTTTCCTTTTTTCCTTTTCTTTTTTCTTCTTTTTCTTTTTCTTATTCCTTTTTTATTTTTATTTTTTCCCTTTTCCCCCCCTTTTTCCTTTTTTGTATTACTTTTCCTTTTTTCTGTTTTTCATTTTCTTTTTCCTATTTTCTTTTTTCTTATTAATTTCTTCTTTTTCTTTTTTCCTTTTTCTTTTTCATTTCTTTTTCTTTTTTCTTTTTTCCATTTTTTCTTTTTCTTTTTTCCTTTCTTTTTCTTTTTTCTATTTTCCTTTTTTCTTTTTCTTTTCCCCCGCTTCTTTTTCCTTTTACCCTCTTTCGTTTCTTTTTCCTTTTTTCTTTTTCGCTTTCCCCTTTTCTTTTTTCTTTTTTGTGTTCATTTTTCCTTTTTTCCTTTTTCTGTTTTTCGCTCTTTCATATTTTTCCTTTCTTCCTTTTTTCTTTTTTCTTTTTTCTTTATTTTTCTTCTTTATATTTTCACTTTTTTCTTTTTTTATTATTAATTTCTTCTTTTTCTTTTTTTTCTTTTTTCATTTGCTTTTCCTTTTTCTTTTCCTTTTCTTTTTCTTTTTCTTTTTTCCACTATTTTTTCTTTCCTTTTTCTTTTTTCCTATTATTATATTTCTTTTTTCTTTTTCTTTTTTCATTTTCTTTTTCTTTTTTCTTTTCATTTCCTTTTTTTCTTTCTATTTTTTTTTCTATTTCTTTTTTCCTTTTTCTTTTTCATTTCATTTTCTTTTCTTCTTTTCCTTTTTTTCTTTTTCTTTTTTCCTTTCTTTTTCTCTTTTCTCTTTTCCTTTTTCCTTTTTTTATTATTAATTTCTTCTTTCTCTTTTTTTTTCTTTTTTCCTTTTTCTTTTTTCCTTTTTCTTTTCTCCATTTTCCTTTTTTTCCTATTATTTTTTTCTTTTTTCGATTATCCTCCTTTTCTTTTTCTTTTTTCCTTTTTAATTTACCTTTCCTTTTCCCTTTTTTCTTTTCTTTTTCTTTTTCCTTTTCCTTTTTTTCGTATTAAATTCTTCTTTTTCTTTTTCTTTTTTTCTTTCCTTTCCCATTTCATTTTCTTCTTCTTTTCCCCCGCTTCTTTTTTCTTTTACCCTTTTTCGTTTCTTTTTGCTTTTTTCTTTTTCCCTTTCCCCTTTTCTTTTTTCTTTCCCCCCCCCTATTTTTTCTTTCCTTTTTCTTTTTTCCTATTATTATTTTTCTTTTTTCTTTTTTCTTTTTTCTTTTTTCTTTTTTCTTTTTTCTTTTTTCTTTTTTCTTTTTTCTTTTTTCTTTTTTCTTTTTCTTTTTTTCTTATTAATTTCTTCTTTTTCTTTTCTTTTTCTTTTTCTTTTCTTTTTCTTTTTTCTTTTTTCTTTTTTCTTTTTTCTTTTTTCTTTTTCTTTTTTTCTTATTAATTTCTTCTTTTTCTTTTCTTTTTCTTTTTTCTTTTTTTCCTTTTTCCTTTTTCCTTTTTCTTTTTCTTTTTTCTTTTCAGTTTCTTTTTTTCTTTCTTTTTTTCTTTTTTCTATTTCTTTTTTCCCTCTTTGTTTTTCATTTCATTTTCTTTTCCTTATTATTTTCCGTTTTTCTTTTCCTTTTTTCCTTTCTTTTCCTTTTTTCTATTTTCCTTTTTTTTTCTTTTTTCATTTCATTTTCTTTTTTCCCTGTCTTCTTTTTTCTTTTTCCCTTTTTCGTTTCTTTTTCCTTTTTCCCTTTTCCCTTTTCTTTTTTCTTTTTCTTTTTCTTTTTTCATTTTCTTTTTCTTTTTTCTTTTTTCTTTTTATTTTTCATTTCATTTTTTAGTTTTTTTCAACCTCAACCCTAACCCCAAACCCAACCCTGACCCTGACCCCATCTTCGACCCTGACACCGAACCTGAACCGGATCCCCGACCCCGACCCCAACTTCGTTCCCGACCCCAACCTCGACCCCGACCCCAACCCCGAATTCTTCCACGTCCCACACCCTGACAACAAACCCCGACCCCAACTTTGACCCTGACCCAGACCCCGACCCCGACCCTGACTTTGACCACGACCCCGACCCCAACATCGATCCACACCCCGACACTAACCACGACCCACACCCTGATGCCTACCCCAACTTCATTTTTTTTCTTTCTTTTTGTTTTCTTTATATTTTTAGTTTTTTCTTTTTTCTTATTAATTTCTTTTTTCTTTTTCTTTTTCCCTTTTTCTTTTTTCCTTTTTCCTTTTATTTTTCTTTTTCTTTTTTCCTTTTTCTTTTTCCATTTCCTTTCTTTTCCTATTATTTTTTTCTTTTTCTTTTTCTTTTTCTTTTTCTTTTTCTTTTTCTTTTTCTTTTTCCTTTTTCCTTTTTCTTTTTTCTTTTTCTTTTTTCTTTTTTCATTTTCTTTTTTCTTTTTCCCCTTTTCCCTTTTTTGTTTTCATTTTTCCTTTTTCCTTTTTCTCTTTTTCGGTCTTTCATATTTTTGCTTTCTTCTTTTTTCTTTTTCTTTTTTCTTTTTCTTTTTCATATCATTTTTTTTCTTTATTTTTTGGTTTCTTTATATTTTCACTTTTTTCAACCTCAACCTTAACACCAACCCTAACCCTGACCCTGACCCTGTCTTTGACCCTGACCCCGAATCTGACCCCGACCCCCGATCCTGACCCCAACTTTGTCCCCGACCTCGACCCCGACCCCAACCCCAACTTCGTACCCGTCCCACACCCCGACCCTAAACCCGACCCTGACAACGAACCTCGACCCCAACTTTGACCCTGACCCTGACCCCATCCCCAAACCCGAGCCCGGCCCTAACCCTGACCCAGACCCCAACCCCGACCCTGACTTTGACCCCGATCCTGACCCCCACCCCATCCCTATCCCCGACCCCAGCCCCAAACCTAACCCCAATCCCAACCCTAATTTCGACCCTGACAACGAACCCCGACCCCGAATTTGACCCTGACCCCGACCCCATCCCCAACCCCGACACCGACCCCGACCCCAACCCTGACTTTGACTCCGATCCCGACTCCATCCCCATCCCCAAACCTGACCCCAATCCTAACCCTGAGCCCAATCCCAACCCCGACACCGAAATTGATCCTGACCCCGACCCAGACCCCGACCCAAACCCTGACACTAACCCTGACCCTTACCCTGACACTAACCCTGACCCCGACCCAGACCCAAACACTGACATTAACCCTGACCCTAACCCCTAAACTGACCCCGACACCAACACAGACACCCCGACCCTATCCCCGACACTAACCCCGACCCTAAACCTGACACAGACCCCGACACTGACTTCGGTCCCGACCCCGACCCCGATCCCGATCCCGACCCCGACCCCGCCCCTGACCCCAACCACGACCATGACTACGACCCCCGACCCTACCCCGACTTCGTACCCGACGCCAACCACGACCCTAACCCCGACCCTAACCCCGACCTTTTACTTTGTTTTCCTTTTTTCTTTTTCTTTTCCCCGCTTCTTTTTTCTTTTACCCTCTTTCGTTTCTTTTTCCTTTTTTCTTTTTCGCTTTCCCCTTTTCTTTTTTCTTTTTTGTGTTCATTTTTCCTTTTTTCCTTTTTCTCTTTTTCGCTCTTTCATATTTTTCCTTTCTTCTTTTTTTCTTTTTTCTTTTTTCTTTTTTCTTTATTTTTTCTTCTTTATATTTTCACTTTTTTCTTTTTTTATTATTAATTTCTTCTTTTTCTTTTTTTTCTTTTTTCATTTGCTTTTCCTTTTCCTTTTCCTTTTCTTTTTCTTTTTCTTTTTTCCACTATTTTTTCTTTCTTTTTTCCTATTATTATATTTCTTTTTTCTTTTTCTTTTTTCATTTTCTTTTTCTTTTTTCTTTTCATTTCCTTTTTTTCTTTCTATTTTTCTTTCTATTTCTTTTTTCCTTTTCTTTTTCATTTCATTTTCTTTTCTTCTTTTCCTTTTTTTCTTTTTCTTTTTTCTTTCTTTTTCTCTTTTCTCTTTTCCTTTCTCCTTTTTTTATTATTAATTTCTTCTTTCTCTTTTTTTTTCTTTTTTCCTTTTTCTTTTTTCCTTTTTCTTTTCTCCATTTTCCTTTTTTTCCTATTATTTTTTTCTTTTTTCGATTATCCTCCTTTTCTTTTTCTTTTTTCCTTTTTAATTTACCTTTTTCCCCATATTTTTTCTTTCCTTTTTCTTTTTTCCTATTATTATATTTCTTTTTTCTTTTTTTTCTTTTTTCTTTTTTCTTTTTCTTTTTCCTTTTTCCTTTTTCCTTTTTTCTTTTTCTTTTTTCTTTTTTCATTTTCTTTTTTCTTTTTCCCTTTTTCCCTTTTTTGTTTTCATTTTTCATTTTTCCTTTTTCTCTTTTTCGCTCTTTCATATTTTTGCTTTCTTCTTTTTTCTTTTTCTTTTTCATTTCATTTTTTTTCTTTATTTTTTGGTTTCTTTATATTTTCACTTTTATCAACCTCAACCTTAACACCAACCCTAACCCTGACCCTGACCCCGTCTTCGACCCTGACCCCGAATCCGACCCCGACCCCCGATCCTGACCCCAACTTCGTCCCCGACCTCGACCCCGACCCCAACCCCAACTTCGTACCCGTCCCACACCCCGACCCTAACTAACCCGCCCCGACAATGCACCAGAACACAACTTTTGATCCGCACCCGACACCATCCCCCAAACCGAGCCCGGGCACTAACCTGAACCAGGACCCCAGCCCCGACGTGACTTTGACCACGACCCCGACCCCAACTCCCACCCCACATCCCTATCCCGGACCCAGCCCCAAACAACCCCAAGCCGACCCTATTTTGACCCTGACAATGAACCCTGCGGCGACTTTGACCCTGACCCCGACCCCATCCCCAACCCCGACCCCTACCCCGACCCCAACCCTGACTTTGACTCCGATCCCGACTCCATCCCCATCCCCAAACCTGACCCCAATCCTAACCCTGAGCCCAACCCCAACCCCGACACTGAAATTGATCCCGACCCCGACCCAGACCCCGACCCAAACCCTGACACTAACCCTGACCCTTACCCTGACACTAACCCTGACCCCGACCCAGACCCAAACCCTGACATTAACCCTGACCCTAACCCCTAAACTGACCCCGACACCGACACAGACCCTGACCCTGACCCTATCCCTGACACTAACCCCGACCCTAAACCTGACACAGACCCCGACACTGACTTCGATCCCGACCCCGACCCCGACCCCCGATCCTGACCCCAACTTCGTCCCCGACCTCGACCCCGACCCCAACCCCAACTTCGTACCCGTCCCACACCCCGACCCTAAACCCGACCCCGACAACGAACCCTGACCCCAACTTTGACCCTGACCCCGCACCACAACTCCCACCACATCCTATCCCCGACCCCAGCCCCAAACCTAACCCCAAGCCCGACCCTAATTTTGACCCTGACAATGAACCCTGACGCTTTGACCCTGACCCCGACCCCATCCCCATCCCCAACCCCGACCCCGACCCCGACCCCGACCCTGACTTTGACTCCGATCCCGACTCCATCCCCATCCCCAAACCTGACCCCAATCCTAACCCTGAGCCCAACCCCAACCCCGACACCGAAATTGATCCCAACCCCGACCCCGACCCAGACCCCGACCCAAACCCTGACACTAACCCTGACCCTTACCCTGACACTAACCCTGACCCCGACCCAGACCCAAACCCTGACATTAACCCTGACCCTAACCCCTAAACTGACCCCAACGACACAGACCCTGACACTGACCCTATCCCCGACCCTAACCCCGACCCTAAACCTGACACAGACCCCGACACTGACTTCGATCCCGACCCCGACCCCAATCCCGATCCCGACCCCGACCCCGCCCCTGACGCCAACCACGACCATGACCACGACCCCCGACCCTACCCCGAGTTCGTACCCGATGCCAACCACGAACCTAACCACGACCCTAACCACGACCTTTTACTTTGTTTTCCTTTTTCCTTTTTTTTCCTTTTTCCCCCCTTTTTTCCTTTTTTATATTACTTTTCCTTTTTTCTGTTTTTCATTTTCTTTTTCCTATTTTCTTTTTTCTTATTAATTTCTTCTTTTTCTTTTTTCCTTTTTCTTTTCCCTTTCTTTTATTTTTCCTATTATTCTTCTTCTTTTTTCTTTTTCTTATTCCTTTTTTATTTTTTATTTTTTCCTTTCCCCCCCTTTTTCCTTTTTTGTATTACTTTTCCTTTTTTCTGTTTTTCATTTTCTTTTTCCTATTATCTTTTTTCTTATTAATTTCTTCTTTTTCTTTTTTCCTTTTTCTTTTTCATTTCTTTTTCTTTTTTCTTTTTTCCATTTTTTCTTTTTCTTTTTTCCTTTCTTTTTCTTTTTTCTATTTTCCTTTTTTCTTTTTCTTTTTTCATTTCATTTTATTTTTCTTTTCCCCCGCTTCTTTTTCCTTTTACCCTCTTTCGTTTCTTTTTCCTTTTTCCTTTTTCCCTTTCCCCTTTTCTTTTTTCTTTTTTGTGTTCATTTTTCCTTTTTTCCTTTTTCTCTTTTTCGCTCTTTCATATTTTTCCTTTCTTCTTTTTTCTTTTTTCTTTTTTCCTTTTTTCTTTATTTTTTCTTCTTTATATTTTCACTTTCTTCTTTTTTATTATTAATTTCTTCTTTTTCTTTTTTTTTCTTTTTTCATTTGCTTTTTCTTTTTCTTTTTCTTTTCCTTTCCTTTTTTTTTCTTTTCCACTATTTTTTCTTTCCTTTTTCTTTTTTCCTATTATTATATTTCTTTTTTCTTTTTCTTTTTCTTTTTTCATTTTCTTTTTCTTTTTTCTTTCCATTTCCTTTTTTTCTTTCTATTTTTTTTTCTATTTCTTTTTTCCTTTTTCTTTTTCATTTCATTTTCTTTTCTTATTTTCCTTTTTTTCTTTTCCTTTTTTCCTTTCTTTTTCTCTTTTCTCTTTTCCTTTTTTCTTTTTTTATTATTAATTTCTTCTTTCTCTTTTTTTTTCTTTTTTCCTTTTTCTTTTTTCCTTTTTCTTTTCTCCATTTTCCTTTTTTTCCTATTATTTTTTTCTTTTTTCGATTATCCTCCTTTTCTTTTTCTTTTTCTCTTTTTAATTTACCTTTCCTTTTTCCTTTTTTTCTTTTCATTTCCTTTTTCCTTTTCCTTTTTTTCGTATTAAATTCTTTTTTTTCTTTTTCTTTTTTTCTTTTTCTTTCCTTTCCCATTTCATTTTCTTCTTCTTTTCCCCCGCTTCTTTTTTCTTTTACCCTTTTTCGTTTCTTTTTCCTTTTTTCTTTTTCCCTTTCCCCTTTTCTTTTTTCTTTTTTTCCCCCCTATTTTTTCTTTCGTTTTTCTTTTTTCCTATTATATTTCTTTTTTCTTTTTTCTTTTTTCTTTTTTCTTTTTTCTTTTTTCTTTTTTCTTTTTTTTTCTTTATTTTTTCTTTTTTCATTTGCTTTTTTCATTTCATTTTCTTTTTCTTTTTTTTCTATTTCTTTTTTCTTTTTCTTTTTCTTTTTCTTTTTTTTCTTTTTTCTTTTTCCCTTTTTCCCTGTTTTGTTTTTATTTTTCCTTTTTTCCTTTTTCTCTTTTTCGCTTTCATATTTTTCCTTCTTTTTTTCTTTTCTTTTTTCTTTTTTCTTTTCTTTTTTCTTTTTTCTTTTTTCTTTTTTCTTTTTTCTTTTTTCTTTTCTTTTTTCTTTTTTCTTTTTTTTCTTTTTCTTTTTCTTTTTCTTTTATTCTTAATTTCTTCTTTTTCTTTTTCTTTTCTTTTTCTTTTTTCTTTTTCCCTTTTTTCTTTTTTCTTTTTTCTTTTTTCTTTTTCTTTTTTCTTTTTCCCTTTTTCTCTGTTTTGTTTTCATTTTTCCTTCTTATCTTTTTCTCTTTTTCGCTCTTTCATATTTTTCCTTTCTTTTTTCTTTTTTCCTTTTTCCTTTATTTTTTCTTCTTTATATTTTCACTTTTGTCTTTTTTTATTATTAATTTCTTCTTTTCTTTTTTTTCTTTTTTCTTTTTCTTTTTCTTTTTTCTTTTCATTTCCTTTTTTTCTTTCTATTTTTTTTTATTTCTTTTTTCCTTTTTCTTTTTCATTTCATTGTCTTTTCTTATTTTCCTTTTTTTCTTTTTCTTTTTTCCTTTCTTTTTCTCTTTTCTCTTTTCCTTTTTTCTTTTTTTATTATTAATTTCTTCTTTTCTTTCTTTTTTTTCATTTTCTTTTTCTTTTTTCTTTTTTTTCTATTTCTTTTTTCTTTTTCTTTTTCTTTTTTTTCTTTTTTCTTTTTCCCTTTTTCCCTGTTTTGTTTTCATTTTTCCTTTTTTCCTTTATCTCTTTTTCGCTCTTTCATATTTTTCCTTCTTTTTTCTTTTTTCTTTTTTCCTTTTTCCTTTATTTTTTCTTCTTTATATTTTCACTTTTGTCTTTTTTTATTATTAATTTCTTCTTTTCTTTTTTTCTTTTTTCTTTTTCTTTTTCTTTTTTCTTTCCATTTCCTTTTTTTCTTTCTATTTTTTTTTCCATTTCTTTTTTCCTTTTTCTTTTTCATTTCATTTTCTTTTCTTATTTTCCTTTTTTCTTTTTCTTTTTTCCTTTCTTTTTCTCTTTTCTCTTTTCCTTTTTTCTTTTTTTATTATTAATTTCTTCTTTCTCTTTTTTTTTCTTTTTTCCTTTTTCTTTTTTCCTTTTTCGTTTCTCCATTTTCCTTTTTTTCCTATTATTTTTTTCTTTTTTCGATTATCCTCCTCTTCTTTTTCTTTTTCCCTTTTTAATTTACCTTTCCTTTTTCCTTTTTTTCTTTTTCTTTCCTTTCCCATTTCATTTTCTTCTTCTTTTCCCCCGCTTCTTTTTTCTTTTACCCTTTTTCGTTTCTTTTTCCTTTTTTCTTTTTCCCTTTCCCCTTTTCTTTTTTCTTTTTTTCCCCCCTATTTTTTCTTTCCTTTTTCTTTTTTCCTATTATATTTCTTTTTTCTTTTTTCTTTTTTCTTTTTTTTTCTTTATTTTTTCTTTTTTCATTTGCTTTTTTCATTTCATTTTCTTTTTCTTTTTTCTTTTTCTTTTTCTTTTTTTCTTTTTTCTTTTTCCCTTTTTCCCTGTTTTGTTTTTATTTTTCCTTTTTTCCTTTTTCTCTTTTTCGCTCTTTCATATTTTTCCTTCTTTTTTTTTTCTTTTTTCTTTTTTCTTTTTTCTTTTCTTTTTTCTTTTTTCTTTTTTCTTTTTTCTTTTTTCTTTTTTCTTTTTTCTTTTTTCTTTTTTCTTTTTTTTCTTTTTCTTTTTCTTTTTCTTTTATTCTTAATTTCTTCTTTTTCTTTTTCTTTTCTTTTTTCATTTTCTTTTTCTTTTTCTTTTTTCTTTTTCCCTTTTTCCCTGTTTTGTTTTCATTTTTCCTTTTTTCCTTTATCTCTTTTTCGCTCTTTCATATTTTTCCTTCTTTTTTCTTTTTTCCTTTTTCCTTTATTTTTTCTTCTTTATATTTTCACTTTTGTCTTTTTTTATTATTAATTTCTTCTTTTCTTTTTTTTCTTTTTTCTTTTTCTTTTTCTTTTTTTTTTACATTTCCTTTTTTTCTTTCTATTTTTTTTTCTATTTCTTTTTTCCTTTTTCTTTTTCATTTCATTGT
>JALGBA010000590.1:35000-43970 GCA_023970755.1 Azemiops feae
TTCATATTTTTCCTTTCTTTTTTCTTTTTTCTTTTTTTTTCTTTATTTTTTCTTTTTTATATTTTCACTTTTTTCTTTTTTCTTTTTTTTTCTTTATTTTTTCTTTTTTATATTTTCACTCTTTTCTTTTTTTATTATTAATTATTTCTTTTTCTTTTTTTCTTTTTTCTTTTTTTTCTTTTTTCTTTTTTATTTTTTCTTTTTTCTTTTTTCTTTTCATTTCCTTTTTTTTCTTTCTATTTTTTTTTCTATTTCTTTTTTCCTTTTTCTCTATTTTGTTTTCATTTTTCCTTCTTTCCTTTTTCTCTTTTTTGCTCTTTCATATTTCTCTTTTTTGCTCTTTCATATTTTTCCTTTCTTTTTTCTTTTTTCTTTTTTCCTTTTCCTTTTCTCCATTTTCCTTTTTTTCCTATTTTTTTCTTTTTTCGATTATCCTCCTTTTCTTTTTCTTTTTCCCTTTTTAATTTACCTTTCCTTTTTCCTTTTTTTCGTTTTAAATTCTTTTTTTTCTTTTTCTTTTTTTCTTTTTCTTTCCTTTCCCATTTCATTTTCTTCTTCTTTTTTCTTTTACCCTTTTTCGTTCCTTTTTCCTTTTTTCTTTTTCCCTTTCCCCTTTTCTTTTTTCTTTTTTTACCCCCTATTTTTTCTTTCCTTTTTCTTTTTTCTTATTATATTTCTTCTTTCTTTTTTCTTTTTTCTTTTTTCTTTTTTCTTTTTTCTTTTTTCTTTTTTCTTTTTTCTTTTTTCTTTTTTCTTTTTTCTTTTTTCTTTTTTCTTTTTTCTTTTTTCTTTTTTCTTTTTTCTTTTTTTCCCCGTATTTTTTCTTTCCTTTATATTTTCACTCTTTTCTTTTTTCTTTTTTCTTTCTTTTTTCTTTTTTCTTTTTTCTTTTTTCTTCTTTCTTTTTTCTTTTTTCTTTTTTTTCTTTATTTTTTCTTTTTTATATTTTCACTCTTTTCTTTTTTTATTATTAATTATTTCTTTTTCTTTTTTTCTTTTTTCTTTTTTTTCTTTTTTCTTTTTTCTTTTTTCTTTTTTCTTTTTTCTTTTTTCTTTTTTCTTTTTTCTTTTTTCTTTTTTCTTTTTCCTATTTTCTTTTTTCTTATTAATTTCTTCTTTTTCTTTTTTCCTTTTTCTTTTCCCTTTCTTTTATTTTTCCTATTTTTCTTCTTTTTTCCTTTTCTTTTTTCTTCTTTTTCTTTTTCTTATTCCTTTTTTATTTTTTATTTTTTCCTTTTCCCCCATTTTCCTTTTTTGTATTACTTTTCCTTTTTTCTGTTTTTCATTTCCTTTTTCCTTTTTTCTTTTTTCTTATTAATTTCTTCTTTTTCTTTTTTCCTTTTTCTTTTTCATTTCTTTTTCTTTTTTCTTTTTTCCATTTTTTCTTTTTCTTTTTTACTTTCTTTTTCTTTTTTCTATTTTCCTTTTTCCTTTTTCTTTTTTCATTTCATTTTCTTTTTCTTTTCCCCCGCTTCTTTTTTCTTTTACCCTCTTTCGTTTCTTTTTCCTTTTTCCCTTTCCCCTTTTCTTTTTTCTTTTTTGTGTTCATTTTTCCTTTTTTCCTTTTTCTCTTTTTCGCTCTTTCATATTTTTCCTTTCTTCTTTTTTCTTTTTTCTTTTTTCCTTTTTTCTTTATTTTTTCTTCTTTATATTTTCACTTTTTTCTTTTTTTATTATTAATTTCTTCTTTTTCTTTTTTTCTTTTTTCATTTGCTTTTTCTTTTACTTTTCCTTTCCTTTTTTCTTTTTCTTTTTTCCACTATTTTTTCTTTCCTTTTTCTTTTTTCCTATTATTATATTTCTTTTTTCTTTTTCTTTTTCTTTTTTCTTTTTTCATTTTCTTTTTCTTTTTTCTTTCCATTTCCTTTTTTCTTTCTCTTTTTTTTCTCTTTCTTTTTTCCTTTTTCTTTTTCATTTCCTTTTCTTTTCTTCTTTTCCTTTTTTTCTTTTTCTTTTTTCCTTTCTTTTTCTCTTTTCTCTTTTCCTTTTTTCTTTTTTTATTATTAATTTCTTCTTTGTCTTTTTTCTTTTCTCCTTTTTCTTTTTTCCTTTTTCTTTTCTCCATTTTCCTTTTTTTCCTATTATTTTTTTCTTTTTTCGATTATCCTCCTTTTCTTTTTTTTTTCCCTTTTTAATTTACCTTTCCTTTTTCCTTTTTTTCTTTTCATTTTCTTTTTCCTTTTCCTTTTTTTCGTATTAAATTCTTTTTTTTCTTTTTCTTTTTTTCTTTTTCTTTCCTTTCCCATTTCATTTTCTTTTACCCTTTTTCGTTTCTTTTTCCTTTTTTCTTTTTCCCTTTCCCCTTTTCTTTTTTCTTTTTTTACCCCCTATTTTTTCTTTCCTTTTTCTTTTTCCCTATTATATTTCTTTTTTCTTTTTTCTTTTTTCTTTTTTCTTTTTTCTTTTTTCTTTTTTCTTTTTTCTTTTTTCTTTTTTCTTTTTTCTTTTTTCTTTTTTCTTTTTTCTTTTTTTTCTTTTTCTTTTTCTTTTTCTTTTTCTTTTATTCTTAATTTCTTCTTTTTCTTTTTCTTTTCTTTTTCTTTTTTCTTTTTCCCTTTTTCTCTATTTTGTTTTCATTTTTCCTTCTTTCCTTTTTCTCTTTTTTGCTCTTTCATATTTTTCCTTTCTTTTTTCTTTTTTCTTTTTTTTTCTTTATTTTTTCTTTTTTATATTTTCACTTTTTTCTTTTTTTATTATTAATTATTTCTTTTTTCCTATTATTATATTTCGTTTTTCTTTTTTTTTCTTTTTTCTTTTTTCTTTTTTTTTCTTTATTTTTTCTTTTTTACATTTTCACTTTTTTCTTTTTTTCTTATTAATTATTTCTTTTTTTCTTTTTTCTTTTTTCATTTTCTTTTTTCATTTCATTTTTTTTTCTTTTCCCCCCGCATATTTTTTCTTTTACCCTTTTTCATTTCTTTTTGCTTTTTTCTTATTCCCTTTCCCGTTTTCTTTTTTCTTCTTTTTCCCTCCATTTTTTTTTCTTTTTTCTGTTTTCTTTTTCCCTTTTTCTTTTTTCTTTTTCTTTTTCTTTTTTCATTTTCTTTTTCCCCTTTTCTTTTTTCTTTTTTTTTCTTTATTTTTTCTTTTTTATATTTTCACTTTTTTCTTTTTTTCTTTTTCTTTTTTCTTTTTTCTTTTTTCTTTTTCTTTTTCTTTTTTCATTTTCTTTTTTCTTTTTCCCTTTTTCTGTCCACCCCCCTATTTTTTCTTTCCTTTTTCTTTTTTCCTATTATTATATTTCTTTTTTTTTTCTTTTTTGTATATTGTCTTTTTTCTTTTTCCCTCCATTTTTTTTTCTTTTTTCTGTTTTCTTTTTCCCTTTTTCTTTTTTCTTTTTCTTTTTCTTTTTTCATTTTCTTTTTCCCCTTTTCTTTTTTCTTTTTTTTTCTTTATTTTTTCTTTTTTATATTTTCACTTTTTTCTTTTTTTCTTTTTCTTTTTTCTTTTTTCTTTTTTCTTTTTCTTTTTTCATTTTCTTTTTCCCCTTTTCTTTTTTCTTTTCCCCCCCCTATTTTTTCTTTCCTTTTTCTTTTTTCCTATTATTATATTTCTTTTTCTTTTTTCTTTTTTTTCTATTTCTTTTTTCTTTTTCTTTCTTTTTCTTTTTTCTTTTTCCCTTTTTCCCTGTTTTGTTTTCCTTTTTCCTTTTTTCCTTTTTCTCTTTTTCACTCTTTCATATTTTTCCTTTCTTCTTTTTTCTTTTTTCTTTTTTCCTTTTTTCTTTATTTTTTCTTCTTTATATTTTCACTTTTTTCTTTTTTTATTACTAATTTCTTCTTTTTCTTTTTTTCTTTTTTCATTTGCTTTTTCTTTTCTCTTTTCCTTTTTTCTTTTTTTATTATTAATTTCTTCTTTCTTTTTTCTTTTTCTTTCCTTTCCCATTTCATTTTCTTCTTTCCCCCGCTTCTTTTTTCTTTTACCCTTTTTCGTTTCTTTTTCCCTTTCCCCTTTTCTTTTTTCTTTTTTTCCCCCCTATTTTTTCTTTCCTTTTTCTTTTTTCCTATTATTATATTTCTTTTTTCTTTTTTCTTTTTTCTTTTTTCTTTTTTCTTTTTTCTTTTTTCTTTTTTCTTTTTTCTTTTTTCTTTTTCTTTTTCTTTTTTTCTAATTAATTTTTTTTTTCTTTTTCTTTTCTTTTTCTTTTTTCTTTTTCCCTTTTTCTCTGGTTTTCATTTTTCCTTCTTTCCTTTTTCTCTTTTTCGCTCTTTCATATTTTTCCTTTCTTTTTTCTTTTTTCTTTTTTTTTCTTTTTTTTTCTTTTTTATATTTTCACTCTTTTCTTTTTTTATTATTAATTATTTCTTTTTCTTTTTTCTTTTTTCTTTTTTCATTTGCTTTTTTCATTTCATTTTCTTTTTCTTTTCCCTCGCTTCTTTTTTCTTTTACCCTTTTTCGTTTCTTTTTGCTTTTTTCTTCTTCCCTTTCCCGTTTTCTTTTCTTTTTTCTTTTTTCTTTTTTCTTTTTTCTTTTTCTTTTTCTTTTTCTTTTTCGTTTTCTTTTTCTTTTTTCATTTTCTTTTTCTTTTTTCTTTTTCATTTCATTATTTTCTTATTAATATCTTCTTTTTCTTTTTCTTTCCTTTTTCTTTTTTCCTTTCTTTTTTCCATTTTCCTTTTTTCCTATTATTTTTTTCTTTTTTTGATTATCCTCCTTTTCTTTTTCTTTTTTCCTTTTTATTTTTCCTTTCCTTTTTCCTTTTTTTCTTTTCTTTTTCTTTTTCCTTTTTCCTTTTTTTCGTATTAATTTCTTCTTTTTCTTTTTCTTTTTTCCTATTATTATATTTCTTTTTTCTTTTTTCTTTTTTCTTTTTTCTTTTTTCTTTTTTCTTTTTTCTTTTTCTTTTTCTTTTTCTTTTTTCCTTTTCCTTTTTCCTTTTTTTCCTTTTTCCTTTTTCCTTTTTATTTTTCTTTTTTCTTTTCAGTTTCTTTTTTTCTTTCTTTTTTTCTTTTTTCTATTTCTTTTTTCCTTTTTGTTTTTCATTTCATTTTCTTTTCCTTTTTTCCTTTCTTTTCCTTTTTTCTATTTTCCTTTTTTTTTTCATTTCATTTTCTTTTTTCCCTGTCTTCTTTTTTCTTTTTCCCTTTTTCGTTTCTTTTTCCTTTTTCCCTTTTCCCTTTTCTTTTTTCTTTTTCTTTTTCTTTTTTCATTTTCTTTTTTCTTTTTTCTTTTTCTTTTTCATTTCATTTTTTTTCTTTATTTTTTGGTTTCTTTATATTTTCACTTTTTTCAACCTCAACCCTAACCCCAAACCCAACCCTGACCCTGACCCCATCTTCGACCCTGACACCGAACCCGAACCGGATCCCCGACCCCGACCCCAACTTCGTTCCCGACCCCAACCTTGACTCCGACCCCAACCCCGAATTCTTCTACGTCCCACACCCTGACAACAAACCCCGACCCCAACTTTGACCCTGACCCAGACCCCAACCCCGACCCTGACTTTGACCCCGACCCCGACCCTGACATCGATCCACACCCCGACACTAACCACGACCCACACCCTGACGCCTACCCCAACTTCATTTTTTCTTTTTCTTTTTTTATTTTCTTTTTCTTTTTTCTTTTTCTTTTTTTATTTCATTTTTTTTCTTTATTTTTTGTTTTCTTTATTTTTTTACTTTTTTCTTTTTTCTTATTAATTTCTTTTTTCTTTTTCTTTTTCCCTTTTTCTTTTTCCCTTTTTCGTTTTTCTTTTTTCCTTTTTCTTTTTTCTTTTTTCTTTTTCTTTTTTCCTTTTTTCTTTTTTCCATTTTCCTTTTTTTTCCAATTATTTTTTTCTTTTTTCTTTTTTCGATTATCCTCCTTTTCTTTTTCTTTTTTCCTTTTTAATTTCTTTTTTCTTTTTCTTTTTCTTTTTTCTTTTTTCTTTTTCTTTTTTCTTTTTTCATTTTCTTTTTCCCCTTTCCCCTTTTTTGTTTTCATTTTTCCTTTTTCCTTTTTCTCTTTTTCGCTCTTTCACATTTTTGCTTTCTTCTTTTTTCTTTTTCTTTTTTCTTTTTATTTTTCATATCATTTTTTTTCTTTATTTTTTGGTTTCTTTATATTTTCACTTTTTTCAACCTCAACCTTAACACCAACCCTAACCCTGACCCTGACCCCGTCTTCGACCCTGAACCCGAATCCGACCCCGACCCCCGATCCTGACCCCAACTTCGTCCCCGACCTCGACCTTGACCCCAACCCCAACTTCGTACCCGTCCCACACCCCGACCCTAAACCCGACCCTGACAACGAACCCCGACCCCAACTTTGACCCTAACCCTGACCCCATCCCCAAACCCGACCCCGGCCCTAACCCTGACGCAGACCCCAACCCCGACCCTGACTTTGACCCCGACCCCGACCCCCACCCCATCCCTATCCCCGACCCCAGCCCCAAACCTATCCCCAAGCCAAACCCTAATTTCGACCCTGACAACGAACCCCAACCCCGACTTTGACCCTGACCCCGACCCCATCCCCAACCCCGACACCGACCCCAACCCTGACTTTGACTCCGATCCCGACTCCATCCCCATCCCCAAACCTGACCCCAATCCTAACCCTGAGCCCAACCCCAACCCCGACACCGAAATTGATCCTGACCCCGACCCAGACCCCGACTCAAACCCTGACACTAACCGTGACCCCGACCCAGACCCAAACCCTGACATTAACCCTGACCCTAACCCCTAAACTGACCCCACGACACAGACCCTGACCCTGACCCTATCCCCGACCCTAACCCCGACCCTAAACCTGACACAGACCCCGACACTGACTTCGATCCCGACCCCGACCCCAATCCCGATCCCGACCCCGACCCCGCCCCTGACGCCAACCACGACCATGACCACGACCCCCGACCCTACCCCGAGTTCGTACCCGACGCCAACCACGACCCTAACCCCGACCCTAACCCCGACCTTTTACTTTGTTTTCCTTTTTTCTTTTTTCTTTTTCCTTTTTCCCCCCTTTTTTCCTTTTTTGTATTACTTTTCCTTTTTTCTGTTTTTCATTTTCTTTTTCCTATTTTCTTTTTTCTTATTAATTTCTTCTTTTTCTTTTTTCCTTTTTCTTTTCCCTTTCTTTTATTTTTCCTATTCTTCTTCTTCTTTTTTCTTTTTTCTGTTTTCTTTTTTTCCTTTTCTTTTTTCTTCTTTTTCTTTTTCTTATTCCTTTTTTATTTTTTATTTTTTCCTTTCCCCCCCTTTTTCCTTTTTTGTATTACTTTTCCTTTTTTCTGTTTTTCATTTTCTTTTTCCTATTTTCTTTTTTCTTATTAATTTCTTCTTTTTCTTTTTCATTTCTTTTTCTTTTTTCTTTTTTCCATTTTTTCTTTTTCTTTTTTCCTTTCTTTTTCTTTTTTCTATTTTCCTTTTTCCTTTTTCTTTTTTCATTTCATTTTCTTTTTCTTTTCCCCCGCTTCTTTTTTCTTTTACCCTCTTTCGTTTCTTTTTCCTTTTTCCCTTTCCCCTTTTCTTTTTTCTTTTTTGTGTTCATTTTTCCTTTTTTCCTTTTTCTCTTTTTCGCTCTTTCATATTTTTCCTTTCTTCTTTTTTCTTTTTTCTTTTTTCCTTTTTTCTTTATTTTTTCTTCTTTATATTTTCACTTTTTTCTTTTTTTATTATTAATTTCTTCTTTTTCTTTTTTTTCTTTTTTCATTTGCTTTTTCTTTTACTTTTACTTTCCTTTTTTCTTTTTCTTTTTTCCACTATTTTTTCTTTCCTTTTTCTTTTTTCCTATTATTATATTTCTTTTTTCTTTTTCTTTTTCTTTTTTCATTTTCTTTTTCTTTTTTCTTTCCATTTCCTTTTTTTCTTTCTCTTTCTTTTTCTCTTTCTTTTTTCCTTTTTCTTTTTCATTTCCTTTTCTTTTCTTCTTTTCCTTTTTTTCTTTTTCTTTTTTCCTTTCTTTTTCTCTTTTCTCTTTTCCTTTTTTCTTTTTTTATTATTAATTTCTTCTTTCTCTTTTTTTCTTTTTTCCTTTTTGTTTTTTCCTTTTTCTTTTGTCCATTTTCCTTTTTTTCCTATTATTTTTTTCTTTTTTCGATTATCCTCCTTTTCTTTTTTTTTCCCTTTTTAATTTACCTTTCCTTTTTCCTTTTTTTCTTTTCATTTCCTTTTTCCTTTTCCTTTTTTTCGTATTAAATTCTTTTTTTTCTTTTTCTTTTTTTCTTTTTCTTTCCTTTCCCATTTCATTTTCTTCTTTTTTCTTTTACCGTTTTTCGTTTCTTTTTCCTTTTTTCTTTTTCCCTTTCCCCTTTTCTTTTTTCTTTTTTTACCCCCTATTTTTTCTTTCCTTTTTCTTTTTTCCTATTATATTTCTTTTTTCTTTTTTCTTTTTTCATTTTCTTTCTTTTTACTTTTTCTCTTTCATTTCATTTTTTTCTTTATTTTTTGTTTTCTTTATATTTTCACTTTTTTCTTATTAATTTCTTTTTCTTTTTTTTCCTTTTTCTTTTCTCCTTTTTCCTTTTTCTTTCTTTCTCTTTTTTCTTTTTTTTTCTTTTCTCCATTTTCCTTTTTTTTCCTATTATTTTTTTCTTTTTTTCGATTATCCTCCTTTACTTTTTCTTTTTCCCTTTTTAATTTACCTTTCCTTTTTCCTTTTTCTCTTTTTTGCTCTTTCATATTTTTCCTTTCTTCTTTTTTCTTTTTTTTCCCTTTTTTATTTTTTCTTCTCTTTATATTTTCACTTTTTTCTTTTTTTATGATTAATTTCTTCTTTTTTTTCTTTTTCTTTTTTCCTTTCTTTTTCTTTTTTCTATTTTCCTTTTTCCTTTTTCTTTTTTCATTTCATTTTCTTTTTCTTTCCCCCCGCTTCTTTTTTCTTTTACCCTTTTTCGTTTCTTTTTCCTTTTTTCTTTTTCCCTTTCCCCTTTTCTTTTTTCTTTTTTTTCCCCCTATTTTTTCTTTCCTTTTTCTTTTTTCCTATTATTATATTTCTTTTTTCTTTTTTCTTTTTTCTTTTTTCTTTTTTCTT